>JAVTVY010044494.1:0-216228 GCA_036873755.1 Hanleya hanleyi | reverse complement strand
TACCTGTATACGACGATACAAGAGCTGTACCGGTATACATTGATAGCAGAATGTACCTGTATACGACGATAGCAGAGATGTACCACTATACTATGATAGCAGAATGTGCCTGTATACGACGATACCAGAGATGTACCGGTATACAATGGTAGCAGAATGTACCTGTATACGACGATACCAGAGATGTACCGGTATACAATGATAGCAGAATGTGCCTGTATACGACGATACCAGAGATGTACCAGTATACAATGATAGTAGAATGTACCTGTATACGACGATAGCAGAGATGTACCAGTATATAATGGTAGTAGAATGTACCTGTATACGACGATACCAGAGCTGTATCGGTATACAATGATAGCAGAATGTACCTGTATACGACGATAGCAGAGATGTATCGGTATACAATGATAGCAGAATGGACCTGTATACGACGATACCAGAGATGTACCGGTATACAATGATAGCAGAATGTACCTTTATACGACGATAGCAGAGATGTACCAGTATACGGCTGACAGAGGCGTGGACCTGTATACGGCGATAGCAGAGCTGTACCGGTATACAATGATAGCAGAATGTGCCTGTATACGACGATACCAGAGCTGTACCGGTATACAATGGTAGTAGAATGTATCTGTATACGACGATAGCAGAGCTGTACCGGTATACAATGATAGCAGAATGTACCTGTATACGACGATACCAGAGATGTACCGGTATACAATGATAGCAGAATGTACCTGTACACGACGATACCAGAGCTATAGCGGTATACAATGGTAGTAGAATGTACCTGTATACGACGATAGCAGAGATGTACCGGTATACAATGATAGCAGAATGTACCTGTATACGACGATACAAGAGCTGTACGGGTATACAATGGTAGCAGAATGTACCTGTATACGACGATACAAGAGCTATACCGGTATACAATGATAGCAGAATGTACCTGTATACGACCATAGCAGAGATGTACCGGCATACAATGATAGCAGAATGTACCTGTATACGACGATACCAGAGATGTACCGGTATACAATGATAGCAGAATGTACCTGTATACGACGATACCAGAGATGTACCGGTATACAATGATAGCAGAATGTACCTGTATACGACGATACCAGAGATGTACCGGTATACAATGATAGCAGAATGTACCTGTACACGACGATACCAGAGCTATACCGGTATACAATGGTAGTAGAATGTACCTGTATACGACGATAGCAGAGATGTACCGGTATACAATGATAGCAGAATGTACCTGTATACGACGATACAAGAGCTGTACCGGCATACAATGATAGCAGAATGTACCTGTATACGCCGATTCCAGAGCTATGCCGGTATACAATAGTAGCAGAATGTACCTGTATACGACGATAGCAGAGATGTACCAGTATACAATGATAGCAGAATGTATCTGTATACGACGATACCAGAGATGTACCGGTATACAATGATAGCAGAATGTACCTGTATACGACGATACCAGAGATGTACCGGTATACAATGATAGCAGAATGTACCTGTATACGACGATACAAGAGCTATACCGGTATAAAATGATAGCAGGATGTACCTGTATACGACGATAGCAGAGATGTACCGGTATACAATGATAGCAGAATGTACCTGTGCACGACGATACCAGAGCTATACCGGTATACAATGGTAGTAGAATGTATCTGTGTACGACGATAGCAGAGATGTACGGGTATAAAATGATAGCAGAATGTACCTGTATACGACGATACAAGAGCTGTACCGGTATACAATGATAGCAGAATGTACCTGTATACGACGATAGCAGAGATGTATCGGTATACAATGATAGCAGAATGTACCTGTATACGACGATACAAGAGCTGTACCGGTATACAATGATAGCAGAATGTACCTGTATACGACGATACCAGAGATGTACCGGTATACAATGATAGCAGAATGGACCTGTAGACGACGATACCAGAGATGTACCGGTATACAATGATAGCAGAATGTACCTTTATACGACGATAGCAGAGATGTACCAGTATACAATGATAGTAGAATGTACCTGTATACGACGATACCAGAGCTGTACCGGTATACAATGATAGCAGAATGTACCTGTATACGACGATAGCAGAGATGTATCGGTATACAATGATAGCAGAATGTACCTGTATACGGCGATAGCAGAGCTGTACCGGTATACAATGATAGCAGAATGTACCTGTATACGACGATACCAGAGCTGTACCGGTATACAATGGTAGTAGAATGTACCTGTATACGACGATAGCAGAGCTGTACCGGTATACAATGATAGCAGAATGTACCTGTATACGACGATACCAGAGATGTACCGGTATACAATGATAGCAGAATGTACCTGTACACGACGATACCAGAGCTATACCGGTATACAATGGTAGTAGAATGTACCTGTATACGACGATAGGAGAGATGTACCGGTATACAATGATAGCAGAATGTACCTGTATACGACGATACAAGAGCTGTACCGGTATACAATGGTAGCAGAATGTACCTGTATACGACGATACAAGAGCTATACCGGTATACAATGATAGCAGAATGTACCTGTATACGACCATAGCAGAGATGTACCGGTATACAATGATAGCAGAATGTACCTGTATACGACGATACCAGAGATGTACCGGTATACAATGATAGCAGAATGTACCTGTATACGACGATACCAGAGATGTACCGGTATACAATGATAGCAGAATGTACCTGTATACGACGATACCAGAGTTGTACCGGTATACAATGATAGCAGAATGTACCTGTACACGACGATACCAGAGCTATACCGGTATACAATGGTAGTAGAATGTACCTGTATACGACGATAGCAGAGATGTACCAGTATACAATGATAGCAGAATGTACCTCTATACGACGATACAAGAGCTGTACCGGTATACAATGATAGCAGAATGTACCTGTATACGCCGATACCAGAGCTATGCCGGTATACAATAGTAGCAGAATATACCTGTATACGACGATAGCAGAGATGTACCAGTATACAATGATAGCAGAATGTATCTGTATACGACGATACCAGAGGTGTACCGGTATACAATGATAGCAGAATGGACCTGTATACGACGATACCAGAGATGTACCGGTATACAATGATAGCAGAATGTACCTGTATACGACGATACAAGAGCTATACCGGTATACAATGATAGCAGAATGTACCTGTATACGACGATAGCAGAGATGTACCGGTATACAATGATAGCAGAATGTACCTGTGCACGACGATACCAGAGCTATACCGGTATACAATGGTAGTAGAATGTATCTGTGTACGACGATAGCAGAGATGTACGGGTATAAAATGATAGCAGAATGTACCTGTATACGACGATACAAGAGCTGTACCGGTATACAATGATAGCAGAATGTACCTGTATACGACGATAGCAGAGATGTATCGGTATACAATGATAGCAGAATGTACGTGTATACGACGATAGTAGAGATGTACCAGTATACAATGATAGCAGAAGGTACCTGTATACGACGATACCAGAGATGTACCGGTATACATTGATAGTAGAATGTACCTGTATACGACGATAGCAGAGATGTACCAGTATACAATGATAGCAGAATGTACCTGTATACGACGATACCAGAGATGTACCGGTACACAATGATAGCAGAATGTATCTGTATACGACGATACCAGAGCTGTACCGGTATACAATGATAGCAGAATGTACCTGTATACGACGATAGCAGAGATGTACCGGTATACAATGGTAGCAGAATGTACCTGTATACGACGATAGCAGAGCTGTACCGGTATACAATGATAGCAGAATGTACCTGTATACGACGATACCAGAGATGTACCGGTATACAATGATAGCGGAATGTAACTGTATACGACGATAGCAGAATGTACCAATTATACAATGATAGCAGAATGTACCTGTATACGACGATACCAGAGATGTACCGGTATACAATGATAGCAGGATGTACCTGTATACGACGATACCAGAGCTGTACCGGTATACAATGATAGCAGAATGTACCTTATACGACGATGCTGAGATGTACCGGTATACAATGGTAGTAGAATGTACCGTATACGAAGATAGCAGAGATGTACCAGTATACAATGATAGCAGAATGTGCCTGTATACGACGATACCAGAGAATGTACCGGTATACAATGATAGCAGAATGTACCTTATCTGTACGACGATACCCAAGAGCTATTTTCCACGATTTTATACCAATAAATAAAATGAAGTTACCTGTTGCATTCTGCGTTGATATAGAAGATGTACCGGTATACAATGATAGCAGAATGTACCTGTATACGACGATAGCAGAGCTGTACCGGTATACAATGATAGCAGAATGTACCTGTATACGACGATACCAGAGATGTACCGGTATACAATGATAGCGGAATGTAACTGTATACGACGATAGCAGAGCTGTTCCGGTATACAATGGTAGCAGAATGTACCTGTATACGACGATAGCAGAGATGTACCGGTATACATTGATAGTAGAATGTACCTGTATACGACGATAGCAGAGATGTACCAGTATACAATGATAGCAGAATGTACCTGTATACGACGATACCAGAGATGTACCGGTATACAATGATAGCAGAATGTACCTGTATACGACGATACCAGAGCTGTACCGGTATACAATGATAGCAGAATGTACCTGTATACGACGATAGCAGAGATGTACCAGTATACAATGATAGCAGAAGGTACCTGTATACGACGATACCAGAGCTGTACCGGTATACAATGATAGCAGAATGTACCTGTATACGACGATACCAGAGCTGTACCGGTATACAATGATAGCAGAATGTACCTGTATACGACGATAGCGGAGATGTACCGGTATACAATGGTAGCAGAATGTACCTGTATACGACGATACGAGCTGTATCGGTATACAATGATAGCAGAATGTACCTGTACACGACGATACCAGAGCTGTACCGGTATACAATGGTAGTAGAATGTACCTGTATACAACGATAGCAGAGATGTACCAGTATACAATGATAGCAGATATGAGTGAGTGAGTGAGTGAGTCAATATGATTTAACGTCACTTTCAACACTATCTCAGTCATATCACGACGTTTGTTTCCTAATCCTTTTCACATCCGGAAACCACACGGTTAGGGTTATATTTCTTTTGACATCCGAGCCCCCATGGGTAGGGGGTATCGGTATAAGCATGTGATGTATTGGACTGAAAAGATATCACTCCTCAATGCATAGAACATTTGGGGATGTCCCCCAACATCTTCTGTATGAATCTTCATGAGAGGCATGCGCGAGAACGAGGCTTGCCATGCGGGACTGGAGCAACAGCTCGAATAAATGATGCAGTCCAAGTCTGGTGTTTTGTCATCCATCCCGTGGAGTGCACATAAGAAATTGACGACGAGAGGACTGCGAACTGCCTGTCAGCAAACTGCCGTGTCTCTGGTGAAGAAAGTCTGCTAGTAATCGGCTGAAATTCAACACAAACTGACACACACCAAGACTCCACCGGCGCCATTTTTGCTTATCACGATGTCATGTACATAGGAAGTAATACATGTGACACTGGAAATTAGGCAGGACAACATACGGAACAACAAGTTTTATGACTTTGCCTCGTGCAGAATACGAACTGTTGAATAAAATTACAGAGGAACATAACCAAATCATCAGTGAAAAGTTATTTCAGATAATTGGCAACATTGACCGCTTGCCATTGCAGACTTGCGTGAGTGGCTAAAAATAGACTCTCACATGTTCATCGACATTGTGATATCGTACAGTGGCCATATGTAGTGGGTGAATTGAAATATATGTGCTGGTTTGCCATCCAGCGTTTATGCACCTTGTAATCAATATGTGCAGATTTTTCCTCGAATTGTGCCTTTTTCATAAAAGCATGAAATTTGGCACAGGTGTACATCGAGGCCTGGGGAGCATTTCTAGATATGGAGCCACCGCGAACTTTTCCTATGTAAGTCACAGAGGCCATTTTTCAAAATGATGGCCAGAATTCCATATTAGCATCTGGAATACCGCACTATTTCTTCTGTTTGGGACTTATTCTTTGGGTGAGATGTCAGAAGCCTATTTCAGCCAATATTTCATTAACCGCACACAAACTCAACATAATTTCTGTCGATACTCTGATATTTTAGTGTTTTAGCACGAAGATTATTTCAAAATAGAAATGGTGCAATAAAACTATCTCGGATTTCCAAAATGGCTGCCAACATTTTCCAAAATGATCTCCAAATTTAGATCTCGGACACTTTGGCACACGTGGCTTTGTATTAGTTAGCCAGCCTATTGCGTTACACTTTGATTTTGAAAGCAGCATGGTAATACAGTGCTACATTATTAGGAGATAGTATTATTTAATTAACTGAGGAATGAAAATAATACCGATGAAAATAATGAGCAAAATATAGCCAACTAGATATGTGAAATTGCTCAAAAGATTTCCCAAAATAACCGCAAGATATTAATGTTGGGCCGCTTAGGTACACCTACAGGTTTGCGTTATTTGCCAACACTGCTGCGTTGCACTTGAGTTTTGAAAGCAGAATAGTTGCACAATATCACAGTACAGTAATATTTTATTAATAAAAGAATGAAATAATAATACTGATAATGATAATAAGCAAATTAGGCAAACACAGTCAACCAGATAATATGAATTTTTCATAGGATTTTGGCTTCTCTCATAGCGCACCAAAGCTCACACGTAATTAGACATGGCGTTGGGAAAGCAATGAGATATGGAGTCATATTGTACTAGGTTAATATAGGCCGTAACAACCATTTTTCAAGATGGCCGCCATGAGGCACGGTTATGTTTGACTTTCTTTATTTGACTCTGGGTATTATCGCCACCTCTGAACCGTATCTGGCTTGGGCATTTTGGGACATATCCTGGCCTTGGGGGGGGCGAAATGGCCTCCTAATTATTTTTCTTACCTCTGGAGCTAGGAGGCTGAAACTTACCACACCATACTCTTGGGTCAATCGCTGCCAGAAAATTAAAAAAATCCAAGATGACTGTTTCGATCACGTCACAATGACGCCATTTTCAAAAACGGCATTTTTTGGTCGATTTTTCGGTCAGATTTTTCGAATTTTTTATTTATGCAATTTCTCCGCAAAAACTGCATGATAAATTAGTAAATATTAATGTGATGTAAAATAAAATAATTTTTGTCCACTTTTCATCGCGGAAAAGCAGAAATTTTGAAGAATATGACCAAAAAATAATCACTTTTCTGTACCCCACGTGGTCGCCATCTTGAATTTACCCATGATCCTCTGCTCGGGGGGTCATACAAGTAAGCTCAGAATTACCCCAATACGATAAGCGATAAAGTCACGGAGTTCAGTTCTCCATTTTTTGTCGTCCCGGAGATAACGCAGAAAGTTTGGTAGGAAGACCATTTGGGATCCATCTCGACCCTAAAACATCCCTTCCAATGCCCTTTTCCCATAATCCTCTGCTTGCGCATGCGCAGAAACGGACAACACACTAGTCCAGCCGGATGGTCCCCCATAAATGCTTCACTTTGATATCTCCCGCAGCCCAATCGGGCCAATATCGGTGGGTCGCTACCCAAAAACTTTCATTCAAATACACTTTTTCTACAGATGGACGATATTCCCACCCCATGTCCATCCAGTTGGACGCTCCCCCACGAGTGCTTCAAACTGATACCTCCCGCGACCCAATCGGATCGTTATGGGTCCATCTAGGCCCCAAAATGTTCATTTTCTCTGCCTGCCTACTGCGCATGCGTCATCAGCACTTTACAACAAAATTCAACGCATGACTTCGAGACCCCTCCCATCGTCTTCCACGTGGTGCGATAAACAAAACAGGGTACCATACCCCATACCGCAAAAGTCCATGAGTGGGTTCCCCATTGGGACGAACATTGTCCACTGTGCCAGAATGGACATAACATGCCCACCCCAGACCTGCTTAAACTTTTCAGCGAAAGCCAAACCATGGCCTCAAGACCCCTCTCATCGTGTTCAACATCGCGAGACAAAGAAAACAATGGCAAGGTGCCACACCCATAGTAAAATCCATCAGAAAAAACACCACCTCAATACTTCCATACCGCAAATGTCCATGCGTGGGTTCTCGATTGGGACATTCCCGAAGAATCAGGCGACACCATCCGTGTATTTGTGAAGTCTCGTTTACATGGGACTATTTTCTGTCCGCGGAGGCTTATCCCGGAAACGGATGTGACCGCATCTCCAGCGAACATGACCGCATCACCGTAGAGGTGACTTCAGGTCACGTGAACTTTACCGGAACTATAGCGGCCGAAAGGGTACGTAGACGCCTCTTGATGCGTTGGAAGGGCAGATAAATGTTTATTGACCTTAATATTCCCGGAGATGGCCGGACATTGTCGGAGATTCCCGCACATCACCGCTGCGATAACAATCAACATTGTTAAATAGTAAAAGCGCATCTCGGATCCGATTTAGAGGAAGAAATGTTCGAATCAGGGGAAATAACCAAGACTTGTTCAAAAGAGTTATCTGCCCCAAAATCGAATCCTGGATCCCCTTTATATGATACTCAATATACACAGATTTACAATTTCTTCCCTAAACTCACAACATTCCAAAATATGTGGACACTGTCATGGTGTTGTAGTTTGTTATTAGACATCGTGGATATTTCTAAAATAATAGAGCTACTTAAGCTTGTTATGTGAGTCATCCATCTGGAGTTTTCTCGAAGCTTACTGCAGTTGTATCTGGGTCAGATGATACTTCAATGCTGTATGTTGTGGAATGATCTCGAATGCCCCGTAGAGTATAAATAGCCCAACAGTTAGTCATTCTGGAGGGAATTCATTGTGGTATGATCTCGAATGCCCCGTAGAGTATAAATAGTCCAACAGTTAGTCATTCTGGAGGGAATTCAAACGGCTTATTTTGTGGGTGCATTATACTGTCTTACCTTTGTCTTTGTATACTCCAGTGAATTAACTTTTGGGCTGCTGCGTTATCTACGTGATTGAACTGTTGGAAACTGGACAACAACTGACCGGTGTTGGACTATCGAAATACAAGAACGCGATTTCTGCGTGTCGGCACGTACTGTATAGAGATTTGCACGTCAACACGGACTGTGAAATATACACTGGTATAGCATTGAACAGTAAGACTATATTTCTCATTTATTTGTTGTATCAACTTTACTTAATTTGTATATAATTTTAGTATTGTAAATAAATATTTGATTGTTAATCCTTGACTTCACAAAAGTTTTCTGTTACGTTTTTTCTGTTATCGTTTATGACGTAACAGAAATTGGGGACCTGCCCGCGCGCATTGTTTACATTCTAAATTGATACTTGTCTGAATTTGTGAAGTCAGGGAGTAGTATATTATCAGCATGTCATTTGACCCAGCACAGTTTGCCTTAGAGCCTAGTCAGGAGGAATTTAACGAACTATGCAAAGAGGATTTGTTCGCGCTGTGCATATCCTTACAAATTAAAGCTAAAACACCTTTGAGAAAACAAGAAATTAAGAAACTCATTATTACACATTTTCTTAGCAAACACCTTTGGGATGAAAGAGATTTTGATTTAACTGAGGAAACAACTGGTGATTTGGAAATAAGAAAATTACAATTGCAACATCAGCTGAAATTAAAGAAATTCGAATTAGACAGAGAATTAGAGAGAGAAAGATTAGAAAAAGAGGAAAAATTAGAGAGAGAAAAGTTAGAAAAAGAGGAAAGAGAAAGAAAGACAGTTTCAGTTAGAAATGAAGCGTTTGGAATTACAGACGCGAACAAGTCCTCCTACACATGCACCTGTGCAATCACAATCAAAAGAAGTTGATAAATATTTTCTGCATTTTGAGAAAATTGCTGAAAATTTAAACTGGCCAAAAGAAAATTGGAGTTTACTTCTTCAAAGTATTCTGATCGGAAAGGCAAGGGGCATTTACACTCAATTGACGGTAGAGCAAGCATCAAATTATGATATAGTGAATGATTTAATTCTTAAAGGTTACGAATTGGTTCCTGAAACCTATAGACAAAAGTTTCGTAGTTTCGACGAATTTCCTCGTTCAAAAGAACAGTTATTTGATAGGTGGTGTGCTTCGGTTAAAATTGACAACAACTTTGAAAACCTTAGGCAGGTTATGCTGGTAGAGGAATTTAAGGTGTATCCATGGTGATATTGGAACATTTCTTGATGAAAAGAATGCCGATACTTTAGACCAAGCAGCACGATTTGCTGATGAATATGCTCTGCACACAAATTATCATTTGTCAATGCTGTTAACCCTATCTGGCCTGGACTTTTTGGGACCTGTCCAGGCCTGGGGGTGCCGAAATGGTCCCCCCTAATTATTTTTCTTACCCCTTGAGCTAAGGAGCTGAAACTTATTACACTATATCCTTGGGTTAAGCTCTGCCAAAAAATGTAAAAAAAATCCAAGATGGCCGCTTTGATGACGTCTCAGTGACGTCATTTTCAAAAACGACATTTTTTGGCCGATTTATCGGTCAGATTTTCTGATTTTTTTATTTTTGCAATTTCTCCACAAAACTGCATGAAAAATTTGCAAATATTAATGTGATATGAAATAAAATAGTTTTTGCCCACTTTTCATCGCGGAAAAGCAGAAATTTTGAAGAAATATGACAAAAACATCACTTTTCTGGTACCCCACGTGGCCGCCATCTTGAATTTACCCATGATCTTCTGCTCAGGGGATTATGCAAATAGGCTCAAAATGACCCCAATAAGATAAACTATAAAGTCACGGAGTTTCAGCTCTCCATTTTTTGCCGTTCCGGAGATAGTGCAGAAAGTTTGGTAGGGTTAAGCCAAGTTCATTCCAGTCTAATCTCTCAGGTAATAAACCCAGTTCTTTCTCGGGGCCTAAAACTTTTAACCCCAGTTACAAAGGTCAAAGGTCAAACACAAAGTCTCAGTCACCCACTTTTAACACTCAAAATAAGACTCCCGTTTGCAGCTATTGTAAGAGGGACGGCCATTTAATGGCTCATTGTTTTAAATTGATAAGAAAACAACAAGATCAAGCCTTTCAAATGCCTAGTGGTTTTCTCACTTCAAGAACTATACCCAAACATGCTAGTGACGTTCATAATGTATATGACGCTAAGATGGCCAGGGACACTGTTCATATTAGTTCTATCAAGGAAAAGGTTGGCAGTTTTTCAAATCTTGTTATGGAGATTTTTGAACCATTTATCCACAATGGTTTTGTGTCACTTTTAAGCGATTTTTCTAATGCTACTCCAGTGAAGATTTTGCGAGACACGGGTGCGTCCCAGTCTCTTTTGTTGGCAAACATTTTGCCGTTTTCTGATTCTTCATCTGCAGGCAGTAATGTCCAGATTAAAGGGGTAGATTCTGTAAATTATACACCTGTTCCGCTCCATAACGTTCATCTGTCTTCCGACTTGATTTCTGGGCCTGTTACGGTGGGTATTAAAGGTCTTTTACCAATTACTTCTTGGCAATGATCTTGCGGGAGATACGGTCGGGGTTAACCCGATTGTAACTGACAAGCCTTGTTTGGATCAGATCTATGATCCAGTTGAAGACGAAATTCAAAGTTTGTATCCTGCTTGTGCAGTTACTAGAGCCATGAGTAAATTGGCTGAGGAGTCTGAAAAGTCTCTTAAAGATGACGTCATCGATGACGTTTGTTTAGCTGACACTTTCGTGTGTTTATGTGGTGAGGCTGATAAGCCACATTTTGATAGCAAATTGGAATGTTCTAATGACAAAATTTCAAAATCACAGCTGGTTAATGAACAACATAGTGACAAGGACATTTCCAAGTTGTTTGGCAGGGCAGTAGATGAGTGTGATGTAACTCAAGAGCCTGTGTGCTACTTTTGTAAGAATGGTGTTCTTATGCGCAAATGACGACCGCCAGATGTGTCACCTGATGATGAGCGAGCAGTTAAGTATCAGATTGCGGTACCAAATTACAAGCGTCTAGTCCGTCATTCATAATCCAGCCGTCGTCCATTAGAGAATATCCGCGTCCATAATCCAAAGACCTATTCCATTTCCATATAACAGTAATAGCACCAAATTCAAAAAGACAAAAGTATACATAAACATAGGCTTGTTTCCTGCAAGAGAGAAGCGGTCAACAGTTTTTAATGATGCCGGCAAGACATCATGATGTTCCAAAATATCAAATCCGTATCGCTGATCAGTATTCTTAATCCATAATATTCGTTATAGAGTCGTCATCATATCGTTCAGATATCCTGAGACTAGCCCATGAAACACCTCTTTCAGGCCATTTAGGTGTTAACAAACCATATTACAAAATTCTGAATCATTTATATTGGCCAAATTTGAAGAAAGATGTCGCGGAATTTTGTAGGTCATGCCACACATGTCAAATGATAGGAAAACCAAACCAAACCATACCAAAGGTCCATCTACAACCAATTCCTGCATTTGCCGAAGCCTTTAGTAGGGTGATTATAGATTGTGTTGGTTCATTATCAAAAACAAGGTCAGGCAATCAATACATGTTAGCAATCGTATGTGCTTCAACCAGGTTCCCTGACGACATTCCTTTACGGAATATTAAGGCAAAATCTTTTGTTAAGGCCTTAGTTAAGTTTTTCACACTTGTCGGCCTACCCCAGTCTGTTCAACCTGATCAGGGATCTAATTTCATATCAGGAATTTTTCAACAAGTCGTGCATGAATTGGGAATAAAGCAGTAAAAATCATCTGCATACCACCCAGAAAGCCAAGGCGCAATAGAAAGATTCCACCAGACATTAAAGAACATGATTAGAACTTTCTGTTGTGACACTGAGAAAGACTGGGATGAAGGCATACATTTGTTATTGTTTGCTGGTAGAGAGTCTGTTCAAGAGTCTTTAGGCTTCAGTCCATTTGAATTAATCTTTGGTCATACAGTTAGAGGAACACTGCTAAAGGAAAAGTTCCTAGACAGTGATCTTGACTCATGTAGTCTTTTACAATATGTGTCGGACTTTCGCACCAGGTTGACTAAAGCACGTGATTTGGCCATGTCAAATTTAAAGTCAGCACAAAAAGGTATGAAAATAAACTATGATAAACATGCCCTTAAACGAAGTTTCAAACATGGTGAGAAGGTACTGGCTTTTTTTGCCTATTCCTGCTAATCCACTTAAAGCTAGATATTATGGTCCTTATGTCATTGAAAAGAAATTAAGTGACCTTAGTTATGTAATGCAGACTCCTGACAGGCGTAAAAACAAACAGTTATGTCATGTAAATATGTTAAAGTTATACATAGACAGAGATAGCACTAACAGTACTGTACAGCCTGTAAGTGTAGTTAGTTCTGACCGTGATAATAATGAAACTTGTGAAGAACCCATGACAGCGGCGAAATTACAGAACTCTGACTTTCTACTTAATTTGGATTCCAAGTTGTGTCTTCTTGAACCAGTGCGCCAGGAAGAACTTCGAACTCTGCTCAGTCAATATGAACATTTGTTTCCAGATATCCCCACTCGGACTGATACAATTTCACATGACGTCAGTGTCGGAGATTCTAATCCAGTAAAGCAGCACCCATATCGTTTGAATCCCATTAAACAAAACTACCTGCAAAAAGAGATTCAGTATTTATTGGACAATGTATTGTCACCACCTGTAGGTGCAAGCAGGCAAAACGCAATCCCAAACAACATCTCATGGCATGGTATCGGCATATGAACTTTGAGAAGGATCTGAAGTGGGGT
The DNA here is from genome assembly GCA_036873755.1 of Hanleya hanleyi. NCBI lineage: Eukaryota > Metazoa > Mollusca > Polyplacophora > Lepidopleurida > Hanleyidae > Hanleya > Hanleya hanleyi. The sequence goes on along the minus strand of JAVTVY010044494.1, from coordinate 202,373 downwards.
CCTCAAGTTATTGCCGGTACTGGATCCCCACCAGTGTTTGTGTTATTTGGGGTGGGTCACATATGAATACCAAATTTGAGAAGAATCTGATGAGCAGTTGCCAAATTATTGCCCAGAAACAATTTTTTCCACCAGGAGGCGCCACCTGTAGGCAGAAGCGGGCAAAATACAATCCCAAGGGACATGGTATCGTGGTGTCATGTTATCTGCATACCAAATTTGAGAAGAATCCGACGAGGGTCCTCAAGTTATTGCCCAGACACCAAATTTAGATTTTGACACTAGGTCGCGCCACCTCTAGGCGCAAGTCGGTGAAATACATTCTCAAGCGACATCTCATGTCAAGATACAGCCATACCAAATTTAAGAAGAATCCGATGGGCGGTTCTCAAGTTATTAACAGGAAACAAATTTGTGATTTTACCACCAGGAAATCCCAAGCAACATCTCCTGGCATGGTACATGCATGCCTAATTTGAGAAGAATCCGATGAGCGTTTCTCATGTTATTACACAGAAAGGTAGGGTATTTCAAAAAAAATTCGACCAAGTGTTTCTAATTACAAGCGTCTAGTCCGTCATTCATAATCCAGCCGTCGTCCATTAGAGAATATCCGCGTCCATAATCCAAAGACCTATTCCATTTCCATATAACAGTATTAGCACCAAATTCAAAAAGACAAAAGTAAACATAAACATAGGCTTGTTTCCTACAAGAGAGAAGCGGTCAACAGTTTTCAATGATACCGGCAAGACATCATGATGTTCCAAAATATCAAATCCGTATCGCTGATCAGTATTCTTAATCCATAATATTCGTTATAGAGTCGTCATCTAAAAATGATGTACCTCAGCCACGCTTTGATTGTGGCTGTTCATATGAGTACCATGAGGATCTTGAAGTACATGGTACATATCACTTGAAGTACATATCACTTGTAGCACGGAATAATGGAATGGCATTTTGCTGAAAAACAACACCAGCTGACGTTTTGTCGCAAGAAATGCATTTGCCAAATTTCAGAAGAATCCGACAAATCGTTTCGAAAGTTATCGCTCACGAAGGATTTGAACAGACATCCACGGACATACACTGAAGATTAAAACAAGACACAGTGGCGCCACCTACAGGCGGGCGGATCTTGCTGAAAGGCAATACCAACCGACGTCGCAAAGAATGCAGATGCCAAATTTCTAAGGAATCCGACAAAGCATTTAGGAGTTATCACTTGCGAAGTATATTTGAACGGACATCCACGGACAAGCACAGAAAATTGGAGCAAGAGGCAGTGGCGCCGCCTTCAGGCAGATCTTACTGAAACGCAATACCCAAGGACTTGTCGCAAAGAATGCAGATGCCAAATTTCGGAGGAATCCGACAAAGCATTTAGGAGTTATCACTTGCGAAGTATTTTTGAACGGACATCCACGGACAAGCACAGAAAATTGGAGCAAGAGGCAGTGGCGCCGCCTTCAGGCAGATCTTGCTGAAACGCAATACCCAAGGACTTGTCGTAAAGAATGCAGATGGCAGATGCCAAATTTCAGAGGTATCCGATAAAGCATTTGAAATTATCGCTTGCGAAGTATTTGAACAAACATCCACGGACATCCACGGACACATAGAAGCAAGAACCATTTTAACCCTACCTGGCCGGGGGGTGGGGGGGGGGGCGGAAAATGCCCCTCCTAGTCTTATTGGTGTCATTTTGAACCTATTTTCATATACCCCGCGATATGCGATATACCCCAAATCGCCCAGGCCAGATAGGGTTAAAGTCCCCGGGCGCGTTGCGGCGGGGGACAATTAGGAAAAATAAAACTCACTTGCAAGGATCACTATTTGCACTGACATCTGCATCAAGTAATTCGGCTTGCCTTTTGCAAGTAAAATCGGCTGTCTTGTTGCATGTTCCTTCAACATCTGAGGAAAAATCAATGAAATTCATCGTGGCATACTTTCGTTTCTTTCATTTCATTTGAACCTTTCCGATATATTTTTATGCAGTGTGACAATATTATGTTGTAGCCATATGTTATCTTTCATGTATGTACACATAATATGCTTAAATGAAATTTGATGCGAATTATTGGAAGTGAATTTACGCTAATCATCATTGCTGAGTAAAGGTGTAATATATATTTAGGAACACGAAGAAAGTTGCGCATAAAGAAAACTCGTGTGAAACACGAAAACATCATTTTCCGGAATACATGTGTAAAACGTAATTTAGATCTCCCACTTTTGGGGAAACCCGCTATTATGCGTGTTGGGGTCTAAAACCAGATTAGAGAAAAATATTTCAATGCTGAAAAAATATGTATATAACAAAAAGTAGGCACATCCCTCTAATTTGGGCACAGCACTGGCAGTATTGCCCCTGAAAAGGAGAGCCTGGGGGATTGATGCTTTAACCTGAAGGGTCATACAGTAAGTGTCCTCTGCAGGAATATGCCAGGAATATGATTCACAGTTCAACAATTTTCTCTTCGCACAGAAAAACCGGAAGAAACGTGTTTTATAGAAAAATATTTTATTCATCATTGAGAGTCCTATCAACTCCAAAGTACAACTTTTCGCTGTCAGATGAAATCACCAAATTTCCAACTTACGTAAATAATCCGATTTGACGTTGCCTAAAAGTACTCAGTATAGTCACCAGAAACCCAAAAACCTTTCACCCGAATCATTTTGCATGGCTATAATTGTCACCTATTATAATCAAGAATAATACAATGGTGATGTAATTGTGTGCATACTGGTCAACAACATAGGCTCAGGGTATTAACCATTGAAACAGTAACTATTGGAGGGCTTTATTGACACATGCAAATAACAGACCCTGACAAATGAATTATGCAATTAAAATAACTACTACAGATTCCACACCATGTGGTCAATTATATACAGGTGACCACATATCTGCACAAGGAAGTGCCAGTGATCTTCAAGTCTGCGAGCTCGGACTATATCCATGCTCAGGTACATACAGTGCAACCAAGATCACAAAATTATGCAATTAATCAAATGTCAACCGTTACACCAGACTGTGATATGTGACATTCGTACAGGACTGTTTAACTTGAATTAAACGGCGGCAAATCTGGGAACTGGATCGCAAAAGAAATAAATTACAACTCCAGCGATACATACTTAAGTTCGGCCACCTGGAATACACTAATATATAACTTATGTCTACCCCAAAAAGTCAAATTTTATTCTATGAATAACGATTTGCGGAGGTTGTGCCCTCAGGGTCACGCTTACAACATCAAAACCATTATAGCACTTTGTCTGTCATGCGAGATCATTATACCCGAATTTCATGTCAACCGAAAAAAACAATGGCAAAAATCTTGTCAGAAGGGTTTAAAATGATCATCACTACAGCGCCATCTAGTGATCAAATATAAGCAAGAAACGATAATCAGGAAAATTCATCAGCCCTAGCTAGACAGCAAACAAAAGTTACCTACAAAATCTCCAATTATTTCACAGACAGCTGTGGAAGCGGCAGAGTGGTTTCTCTGTAATACATAAGGGCATTCATTTTGTGGAAATCCTCTAAATAGAGAGATGCCATTGAGCATATCGATATTTCAACTATGCGTTAAATACTTATTGACCAAAAGCAGTATTGTATCAATTAATTTGCAATATGTTTTCAATTTCAGTTTTCAGGGTTTTCTAATTTGTTTTCAATTTTTTCTTGTTCATTAACGCTATCTGACCTGGAAGGGTGGGGGCAGGGACTTTCTGCGCCATCTTCGGAACGACAAAAAATGGAGAGCTGAAACTCCGTGACTTTATAGTTTATCATATTGGGGTCATTTTCAGTCTATTTGCATAAGCCCCGAGTAGAGGATCATGGGTAAATCCAAAATGACGGCCATGTGAGGTACCAGAAAAGTCATGTTTTCGTCATTTTTCTTCCAACTTCCTCCTTATCTTTGTGGAAAGTGGGGCAAAATCTATTTTATTTCACATCAGACCATTAATTACTAATTTAACATGCCGTTTTTGCACTGAAAACACTTAGATAAAAAATTCAAAAAATCTGACCGAAAAATCTACCAAAAGCGCCTGTTTTGAAGATCTGTGACGTCATCAAAGCGGCCATTTTGGATGTTTCTACATTTTCTGGTAGAGCTTGACCCAAGGTATAGTGTGGTAAGTTTCAGCGCCCTAGCTCAAGGAGTAAGAAAATATTTGCAAAAAGCCCAGGAAAGATAGGGTTAAGATGAACTGAGTGAGTGAGTGAGTGCATAGAATTTAACGTCGCTTTCAACAATATTTCAGCTATATCACGACGAACCAACTAAGCACCACCCAGCCCAGTTGTTTTCCTGCTACTCCAAAGAAGAAATCTTTGAAGCAGCATGGAACCAGACAGCCTCCATCCACCCTATAAAACACTGAGGACAGCGCACAAGACACAGACAGGACGATCACATGGTGCAATAAAGACAAGTGATATTACAGTGCTAGACATCACATTATCAAGTTCCTGTTGCTTAAGATGAACTGAAATACTCTATGATGTAAATTTATGTTCTGGTAACTTTGTGATGTCAGCGAACAAATCCAGAGGAATGAGGTTGCTGTTCTTTGTCGAACACACCATTCAGTAGATATTATCAGTATCAAACAATCCAGGCATTCATATAATGCAGTGCTAAATAATCAAATTCTCCTGGTCGTCTAACTACTATCTTATGCGTACGTAATAGAAGAGTTTGGTAACACGGCAATCGCTTGTTCTATGTGCCACAGTTGTAGGGTGTGTACTTCAAGGTCACAGCGCCCCAAAACTTAGCCTAACATTGTCTCGAATATATGTTAACCCTATATGACCTGGGAAATTTGAGACCTGTCCAGGCCTGGGGGGGGGGCATTTCGGCCTAATAATTTTACTTACCCCTTCATCTAAGGTGAAGAATACAAGCGTCTAGTCCGTCATTCAATATTCAGCTGTCGTCCATTAAAGCATTTCGGCGTCCATAATCCAAAGACATAGTTCATATAATAGCGTTAGCACCGAACTAAGAAAATAAATCATAGTATACATAAAATATACCTAATTTCCTGCAAGAGAGAAGCGGTCAACAGGTTTCAATGATGCTAGCCAAACATCATGACGTTCCAAAAATATGAAATCCGAATCGCTGATCAGTATTCTTAATCCATATGGTTTTATTTGTAAAGTCGTTATCTAAAGTATGATGTATCTCAGTCACGCTTGATTGTGAGTGAGTGAGTGAGTGAGTAGGATTTAATGTCGTTTTCAACATTTTTTTCCAGTCATATCACGACGATGCCGACATGTGCCAGAACACGAGTGTGTCCACAGTTCCTATTATCTTGGACACTGATCAGCCCAGCCAGTACAGCACCCGGTCACCCATCCAAGTATTGACCGAGTTACCTCGCTTGATTTTGACTCTTCATATGAACACTATGAGCATCCTGAAATACATAGGTTTATACGGCCCCTAGCCCCAAGTTAGGCGGAATTAGGCACAAGTTACGAAACGTGCCGCCATAGATCTTGCACGCTACGCTCGTATTTTGCTATCAGCATGCGATATGTATCTCCAAATTTGAGAAACTTCGCATGGAAGCGTTTGATGATATAGCCCTGTTTTATAAGTTTCTGCAATAGTGTTTTGTGAAGTTGACTAAAGTCGTCATATTTAACACAGGATCTAGCAAATGCTATTAGCCGAGATAATTATACGCCATATAAAGGTCCTCTGGTATATTACTGTCCAGAAAAGGATAGATTACGATGTCGAAATTCTAATCATCTCTTTTGTCGTAAAGTCGACGAGAGACAAGGCCCGCTTAATTTTTATAGAGATATAGGTCTAAATAAGATATGCCGTTAGGGCCACCCACTTGAAGTTTCCTTCAAATCCAGTGAAGGTGGATATATATCCTTCACTGTGTCATTTATATAGCGGTTATCCACGGCAAGAAGATCGTTTGTATAGCGTCCGGTGAATGAGAAGGAACGGGCTTTGAAATGATCTGTTTTTGAAAGCGTCTGCATATAGTTGTATTCATAAGAAAACAGATATAGGTCAGCCGGAATTGGAATACCTATATGCTGTTAATATATTGTATGGCCAAATTTTACATAGATATTATTAATGAGAAATTCAAGTACCTCTGTAAACAAAAAATTTCTCATGAATGATATCTCTAGTAAGTATTAGAGCTAAAGAATGCTTTGTGGCTTCTGAATTTAACAAATCGGCGGTTAGCTTTCTTGAACACCGATACTATTAATGAACTAATACGTTCAATAAGGCCCCGATGAGGGATTGTGGTTCAGAGAGTCGAGAATCCCATGTGCATGACCTTTAGCAACAAGTTCTTCTGTACGACATTCTGGGTTTTTCAGTATCCACATGAATTCAATGTCTGAGTTCTGGCGCAATAGCTTTCCCAAAATGCTTTTACCTCCTGAAGAGCTCTCGTCAACAGGGTTGAAAGAAGCTTGGTGGTCAGGGTCTAGAACCGGCTATGAATCTAGTTCTGTATGATGATTTATGCATTTTGGGAGTCCAGTAAACTTTCGGTATAGCGTTATTAGTGGTTGGAAGACAAATAGCTCTTTCCTTGAGAAACGTTTTGTGGTTGTTAAATACATCTTCCAGGGTAAATGCTGTTTGGGAGTAAGTAGACGTATTCGGCGATGGTGCGGCTATACTCAATCCCTTAACCAGCACCCGATATTAGTAATATTTACATTTGAATATTTGGAGCTTTGTCTGCTGGGACTACAACGAATTTACTCTGGAGATTTGCTAGAACTTCTTGTGAACTGAGGTTTCTCGGTACTTCTTTTGTTTGGGGACGGGTACTACTCTCAATATGGCGGATCGTTTCAACGATCTTGTTCTAGGTGAGGTTCAGTCAGTCAGAGAGTATTGTAGGTTCAAACTTTTCTCGCATTTACCACTCAATAACATACTCTTCCAATGCAGTCAGGACTATATTCTGGTCCGCCTTCATGTTTATTTTTCGCGGCTCTCTATATTTAGGTCACTTCATAAGGAGTATTTTTAGGTCATCACTCACTATGTCACCAGTCACAACATGCTTGCATCGTGTATAGATAAAGTTCGATGTTTCACCATCACAAATATAGCCTCCAGACGTGCATAAATTTCAGTCAAATTCCTTGACAGCATTAGAGCAATTGAATATTTTGATGGCTATAGATTTAGTATACGTATATGAAATGCAATGAGGTTCTATAAACTTAAACTCGTTTGGTACAGCGATGCGTACCTACCACACTATATCCTTTGGTCAAGGTGTAGTAAAAAATGTAAAACGATTCCAAGACGGCTGTCATGCTGACGTCACAGTGACGTCAGTTTTTAACCCTACCTGGCCTGGGGGCCCCCCTACAAAACTTTCTGCGTTATCTCCGGAACGACAAAAAGTGGAGAGCTGAAACTCTGTGACTTTATAGTTACTTGAGGTCATTTTGAGCCTATTTGCATAACCCCCCGAGCAGAGGATCATGGGACAATTCAAGATGGTGGCCAGAAAAGTGATGTTTTTGTCATATTTCTTCAAAATTTCTGCTTTTCCGCGATGAAAAGCGGGCAAAAACTATTTTATTTCACATCACTTTAATATTTACTAATTTATCATGCAGTTTTTGCGGAGAAATTGCATAAATAAAAAATTCGGAAAATTTGACTGAAAAATCGACCAAAAATGGCGTTTTTGAAAATGACGTCACTGTGACGTCATCAAAGCAGCCATCTTGTATTTTTTACATTTTCTGGTAGAGCTTGACCGAAGGGTATAGTGTGATAAGTTTCAGCTCCCTAGCTCAAGGGGTAAGAAAAATAATTAGGGGGCCGTTTCGCCCCCCCCTCCAGGTCACGACAGGTCCCAAAAAGCCGAGGCCTGATAGGGTTACAGAGGCATTTTTGAGACGATTTTACGGCCACATTTTTCGAACTCTTTTATTTATGTATTTTCTTGTGAAAAAAACTTAATCATAAATTAGTAAATAATAATCTGATGTGAAATAGCTTTGCTCATTTTTTCTCGCAAACAAGCAGGAATTTTGTAGAAAAATGACGAAAACCTCACTTTATTGGGACCCCACATGGTCGACATTTTGAATTTACTCCTGATACTCTGCACGAAAATAGGCTCAAAATGACCTCAATATGATAAACTACAAAGTCACTGTGTGTCAGCTGTAAAGTTTTTCGCGTTCCGGAGAAAGTTTATTCCTTTGGGGAAAGTTTGGCAGGGTGGACATGATGGCCCCAGGCCAGGTAGGGCTACGGATATGATTTATCAAACATCTTGAATCTTGAACAGGTGAGTTATTTATATGATTCCAAAGTGACACATTTATTTTGATGTCAAGGTCATAGCCCGTGAAGGTGCCCAGTTGGTTAGTATTCACCCAAAACTTTCCAGATGTGTTGATCTTTTGATTTCGAAATTCTAATCATATTTATTGCATTAAATTCAATAACACTTGTGTCTATAACAAATTGCTAATCGTGCATTTATCTGAAACGTTTCAGCAGGATAGTGTGAAATGTACACGTATCAAGCGCAGGTGTACTTTTGGAAGATTCTATTTTACAAGGCGAGTGAGGAATGGTCAAAAATGCCGTCTGCTTCCATACAATCGAATAAACAAACAAATAAATTACAACATGGAATTTCTATCTCACCTTTAACTGTTGATTAACAAGGCGACGCAAATAGATCTATATCAATGTATGTTTCAGAGTCTGGTGAGAGAATCACTCTCTAGTAAGATAACACATAAACTCGTCCATTGAAGTTGGCGCGTTGCCAGTTGGCACATTTCGCTCTTGCCCTAAAATATAAACTTAAATTCACATCATTCTCTATCATATTAATTAGATTTTGAGAGAAAATGTGGAAAAATAAAAAAATCGAAAATTCTAACCCAAAAGCTGAGAAACATACAGAGGTAGTCGCAAAGTTAGAAAGCTGAGCTGGCCTTCGTAAGAGTATGGCGGATAGTGAAGCTTTACAGCTTTTAAGTTTGCTGGTTTATTTTGCAGCACTCGTCATGTGTTCCTCAATATGTCGCACGATCCAGTCACTGTTGATACGCGAAAAGATTTAGATCGGGGATAGACTTAATCCCCTCAATCCCAGCCGACCAAGGCTAAAAGTGATCATGGAGTTCAACTTCCAAGGATGAAGCTTGGTAGACTGTACTGCGGGGTTTGGGAAACAAATTCGAAACCGTAAAACAAATTCAGTGAACGTACAGTAAATGACAAAAACAAGGCCCGTAGGAAAATTTCGGAATCACTGGAAAAGTGAAGATCTTTCTACCATATTGAAGTCGATCGGGAAACGAGTGGTAAATGTCCTTGCTAACAGATTTGACCCTTCGGTTACAACTGATATGCTTCAAGAATACTGGAAGCCTCGTTTGCATCTTGAAGAGAACGTAGAACGAAATGAGCCTAGATTTTTTACATATGCGAGGACCCTACGAGGAGGTGTCGCCAGAAAGAGCCTTTATTTGTTATGACATAATCCGCACAACGTTAACTCACGACCGGAGGATAGACCTGTAACTCTCTCCATATCAGTGGGTGGATGGATGGATGTACTTTGGCACTCCATCGCACCGTGATGGGCACTGGTCGTGCTAACACGCCGTGCAAGCCGTTTCCCCCAACCCGCCCTATACATGATCCCCCTCACATATACACTGTGTAATCCCCACGTTCTTATTAAACAATATACCTTCTCCACATTGAACACAACCTGATACTCTTCTTTTCCCATAACTACTGAAGTATCACATAATATTTCCAACTGTCAAGCCCCTTCATCCTCTCTTATCAGACCGATACTACTGGCAACTTTTACCAAGTATCACCATGGACACTCATAATTAAATCTCCCAATAGACACTCATCATCCCCATCCACACAACATTTAATATATCAACCATCAAATTTCAGTAATCCTCGTTCTTGTGTCGTAAATGTTCAAGTATCCTACTGAACCCTCTCCTCCCCAGATTTCCACTATTGAACCGTGTCCCAAAGTAATCCGTCACATTGCACCCAGTGTAAAGTTTTATCACATTAACATTCTACAGCAGTCCTGCCTCCCCCAACCCATCAATATCCCCCTAATGGTCCACCATCCTGCACAAAATTGGATACGATACGGCTCTCTGTCTTATCCAAAGTATTACCACCAAGCCCCAACAAATCTGATAAGGCCAGGTCTTCATCATCCTCACTTATCCTTCCCCATCTAATTTTCTTGTGTGAAGCTACAAACTGATCCTACAACTCAGCCCTCATATCCTCCATCACCCCAAATGTTTTACGACTCATCTCTTCCAGACCTCGTTTCATCCTATTCCTTTGCCAGCCAAGAAGAATCACCCGCCCAGCCTACACAGCTCTCTTTTCATGGACCCTCTTTCTTCTTGTATATAAACAATCCATCCTTTTACTCTTCAACCCACCTTTCATTCACTTTAACATAAACCATTTTTTTTCTTTTTTTCTGTTTCCGGTTTCCGTTATGTTAGCATCGTAGTTTGTGCTAATCGCTTTTACTTCCTTGGACCACCCAGTCGGTTTTTTCTGTTTTGAGACCTTCCTCCCATGCAGTTTTTGCCCAGCTATGCCAGTCTAACGAGGCGCCAATAGTTGTTTAACTGCAATGCAATATTCCTACTTTCTCAGCCATTCCGCTCCAACCAAATTCTCCATAAATAGCTTCTATTGTTAGTCAAACGGTTCACCCCTACTATCCACCTCCATGCCTGTAGTTACACCAAATCCAATACTTCCAGCGTTTCCCTATCAAGTTCCACTATTTCCGCCCTGTATAAAATCGTAAGGACTCTCTCCCATAATATTCTTACGCACATACTTTTGTTACATGTGCTGGCACTTATGGCCTTGAATGTCCCCAACATTCTCTTTGTCTTTGCAATCATCTCTTGCTTTTGCGCCCTGAAAATTTGTCCTTTCAACTTCATTTTAATTCCTTGGTACTTATTTTCATCCGCCTCTCCTATCTTCATGACATGTTATTTCGCCTCCTCCAGACTTAAACTTCCAAGTTGGCAGTTGTTCCCTCCTGGTTTAACCTGACTATTAACCATGAGGCAACTCATGAGGACTGTAGATTATCTTCCTTTCCAATCCAACGTTCCCTACTATCCAGGATAAACTGTAATGCTTTCCTTGTTTTCGCAAATAAAACTATATCATCTGCAAAAAACAACAACGCAAGAATGCTTCGCTTTCCGAGATTCTCACCCCACCCGTACCCTTAAAGTCGCCTTCCTAAGTCCGCTAAGTATATCGCAAAGAGTAACAGTGACAACACACACGTCTGCTTTAATCATTCCCTCAGATCAGACGAATACTACTTTGAAACGGACTTCAGCATACAAACCCTTGATTATGTTAGTATCTTGCCTCCATAATCCAGGCCTTCCAGGGCAGCCCAGAGTGCATCCCTCCAAACTCTATCGTATGCTTTCTTAATGTCTAGAAAGGCCACGCAGCATCCCTGTTTATGATTCCATTATTGCTCCAAAATTTGAGTGAGCACGTAGAGGTTTTCTTGACACATCCTGCCTTTCCTAAAACCCGCATGTATCTCTGCTAAAAAGACCTCTACTCTCCACATCTCTCTGGATCCTTACTCCCAAGATCTTGATAAACACAATCATTACTCGCTGCAGCTATTCCTCTGTAATTCTCTAACAACCTCGTTGGCGGAAGATGGCGGAAAAGGGGAGAGGTGTGATTATGTGAGCTCCGAAGTTTGGTCGTATTTCCACCTACTACTCGCAAGTTGACTGTTATATTTACTGGCACACCTTGCTAACAGCAATATATCGACGCCGGAAATTTGTTTGGAACAATTATCAGCTACTAAATCGGAAAACCGTGCAAATTTCGATTCGGTCCGAGTAAGCCAAATTAACATGGCGGACAATTGTGGCGAAACAAAGGACTCTGAAAAACAATCGGAAAGTACGTTGCTGTGTATACAGGAATCCATTAATCTTCTACACAAGCGATTTGATTCGTTTGATCACTCATTGGGGACAGTGAAGGAAGACCTATATGGAAAAGAGGGGATTGACGAGAGATTGAAATATGTTGTTGAGCAATCCGAAGAAAATGTCGGAGAATTAGAACAAATCCGTGCAGAAAACAGAGAACTAAAAACAGAACTGGGGCTAATCAAGGGGTTACTCATCAAGCTGGACAGAAAATTTACAGCACAAAATGCAGAAATTTTGGATAACAAAACGCGCAGCATGAGAGAAAATATTGTGGTTTTGAATCTGAAAGAATCTGGGCCTCGCGAAAATCTTAGGGCTTTATTTTTCAATATGCTGAAAACAGATCTTGGCTTTAGCGAGGAAGAAATAGCCAACATGTACATTGACCGTACTCACCGTTCTGGGACGGAGTACCAAAACAGAAAATACCCACGACCGGTAATTCTAAAATTCACGAGATATGAACACAAAGAACTGGTTTTGGATCGGGCATACAAAAACTCGAAGAAAGGCGTGCTCCCGAGCGGTTGTAGAATGTTCACGCAATCCCCCGAGGAAGTGAGAATGAATCGACGGCGATTACAGGAGTTACAAAGGAATTACAAAGATAAAGGAGTGAACACACGGATCTTGTACGGTAAGCTCGTATTTGAAGACGGATCTACACATAAAGAAAGAGTGTTGAAGATCTTCTGGAAAAAAAAGTGAATGCCGATAAAATGGAAACTTCAATCGTAGCGGGAGAGTCAGTTGAGGACGACGGAGTAAAATACTTGTCAACCGCAGTCAAAGTAAAATCAGTGTCTGATGTTAGAAAATTCGCAAATAATGTACTGAGAGATTCACAACATATAGGGGCGCAATTCAACACACTCGTGTACAGGTATCTCGACAGAGAGGGGAAACTCCATGACGGATATGACGACGGGGAGAATCTCGGGACAGGTGAAAAGGTACTAAACCAATTGCGAGAAGACCACACTGAGGGATATGCCGTCATGATCACAGTGTGGGGACCCGGAGGCCGTCTTGACTGGAAACGTTTCCAACTAGCAGTGAAAGCGGCGAAATCTGCGTTGAAAATTGCCTCGGACAATGAAGATGGTGAATGAACAGTGAACTAGCGAACCGGTGAGTCCGACTCCTGTACTTAAAATCACCAAATCTGGGTGGAGGTTACATGTATATATATAAACACAACAGGAAAAATCTAAAAAAGAGCTATTTCAAGGAAGAACCCCCAAAACTATATGTATATACAGTGACTTGATAGATTTGAAGGAGCCTAGAACAGTGAATTACTTCTCGAAAATTGATTCTATGACAAGATTAACTGAATACTGTCTTTAATTTATTATATCAAAATAGATATATATGTGAATAGTTTCCCTAAAGAGGCTACATTTAGATAAATATGTAAGTATTAATATGAAGGTTTCTGTTTCTCTCATAGCATGGTGAATGTAGTAATGATTATTACAGAAATTATATTTGCTTCGCAAATTACATGAAACTGGCCCTATATCACTTAGAAAAAAAATAACGACACAAGGATGTCTATATACAGTTATAATGAAGACAAAATACTAATCTCCATTTATTTCTTGTGGGTATCTGTTTTGCATTGATTACTATTATTATTCGACTCTTATAAATGTACAATTGCATTAGTATCCCAACACAAAACATTCTGGATAAGGGGGAGATAATTAATAGGGCAGTTTCTCGGAGTAATCTCCCCTGCTATGAGTTAGAAGAATGAGACCGGAGTAACTATAGTGCCTGTAACAAACCCGATATGGGATGCAGTGCCAATGTATCGAATACCATAGATACTATTATCATATTTAGATACTAACATAATTAAAAATATACCGAAATACATGCATCATGAAAGGGAAACAATCTTTATTAAAGAAATTACTATGAACTAGAGACTCTTTCTATAGTGCATATAGTACATAATCTCACTCCATGTCCCAAACCAGATGATATGCACAAATCTATTTACTACTTTGAAGACTATTTCTGGTCGCTTTGTCAGATTTAAGGTGTGATTATGACTAACATCCAAACTGATGTATTTTCATCAATATTATATAGTTTTGTTTTTTTGAACCCAAATTGATGTTGCATATTCTAAGAAAAGTATGGTAAATCTAAATTGTTTTGTGTAGTAGGTGAAAAATACGTCCGCAACCTTTTCTACTGAAAACGCTTTTATGTGCTTTTATATGTGTGTGTGTGGGAGTGTGCTAGGTTTAGAATGCGAGAGATATACATATAATCTTATCATACGTATCAACTATTGTAATATTGTATCTATATTTAATACGTTTTGTATGCCAGTTGTCGTGCTCGATTGTTATTCATTTGATGTTTCAGTACCTATATGCAATATTATGTGCCAATCTAACCTCAACTTTACCCAGTCAAGTTTTAAGAGCAATATTATAAGGTTATCACAAACCACAAGTAGAGCAAAAAGTAAGCCCAAAAGGAAACAATGGCCGATACTGTCAACATAGTCTCAATGAATTGTCAAGGATTAGCTGACCCCAAAAATACTTCAAAAAGAAAAACTTTTCGATAATCTGTCTACAAGATACACACAGCGATCCAAACTACCGAAAAAAAGTTAAACAAGATTGGCATCACGACGCCTGGGTAAGTCCCTTCTCGTCGAACTCTCGCGGCGTTATTATATTGATGAACAATAATTTTGACTATAAAATTCTCGATGTGGAAATCGACTCGTTTGGTAATTATATTATAATAAATATGGAAATATATGATGTACCAGTCACGCTTGTGACTTTGTATGGACCAAACACTGATAAACCGTCTTTTTACAATACGATTAACCGTAAAATTCAAGATATAGGCAATGCCTCGGTCATTATATGTGGGGACTGGAATTTATTATTGAACCCACAAATGGATACAGAGAACTATAAAAATATAAATAACCCAAATGCACGTAATACTGTATTAGGCTTAAAAAATGATAATGAGTATGTCGATGTTTGGCGAACGATAAATGAAACCGAAAAAAGGTACACATGGAGACGAAGAAATCCCAGACAACAAGCCAGGCTTGATTATTTTCTTGTTAGTCCCGATATTTCTAACATCACCGTAGATGCCCAAATTATCCCAGGCTATAAAACTGACCACTCAGGTATAACTCTAAAATGCAGTTTTACAAACTCTGAAAGAGGCAGAGGTTACTGGAAACTGAATTGTTCTTTACTAAAAGAAAAAAAATATTTAAATCTGGTAAATTCAATTATATATAATGTTATCAACGAATATTCACCAATACCTTATGAGCGAGAAAATTTATCGAATATTTCGAAAAGAGATTTACAATTATGCATCGATGACCAACTATTTTTGGAAGTACTGTTCATGAAAATCAGGGGTGAAACGATTAAATATTCATCGAAACGCAGAAAAGAAGATAGACAAAGGGAAGCAACTCTTGAACAAGAAATTAAAAAAATTGAAGAGAATATTCAAACCAATTTTTTAAATATAGATGAAGTAATACTAGATAAGTTGAAGGATATCAAAAGAGAGCTTGAGGAACTAAGACAAAAGGAGATTGAGGGAGTTATGGCTAGGTCAAAATCGCGCTGGGTAGAATCAGGAGAAAAACCCACTAAATATTTTCTAGGGCTGGAAAAGAGAAATTATACAAATAAATTAATAACAAAACTGACTTTAGACGATGGACGAGAAATTCACTATACAAAAGACATTCTAAGTGCACAAAAAGACTTTTATAGTAACTTATATGCGAAACATGTAGAACCAGAAATTGATACCGCCGACTTTTTGAAAAACATAAAATTGAACAGATTAAGTATCAAATAAACTAGAAGGGTTATTGACGTATGAAGAATTGAGTACTGCCTTGAAAAAGATGAAAAATGATCGAAGTCCAGGATTGGATGGGTTTCCGGCCGAGTTTTATAAAGTCTTCTGGATGAATATTGGGTATTTTGTTTTAAGATGATTCTTAACTTTGAAGACTTTCAACTTTGGCGAAACTATTCAAGAATGGGTGCGATTATTTTTCAATAATATAAAAACATGTATTATACAAAACGGCAATCTTTCTTCATTCTTCTCTATACACAGAGGATGTAGACAGGGAGATCCGATTTCGCCGTATATCTTCATCTTGTGTGCGGAAGTACTTGGCAGTATGATCCGAAACAATAAAAACATCAAGGGAATATTTGTTAGAGGAACAGAGTTCAAACTCAGTCAATACGCCGATGATACACAGCTAATCCTTGATGGTTCAGAGCAATCTCTAAGAGAGACGCTACATTGTTTGACGATTTTTTATAAATATTCAGGACTTAAAATTAATGTTGAAAAAACAAAGACAATATGGATAGGGTCTTTATCTGGCACTGACATTAAATTTTGCAAAGATTTAACACTTGACTGGGTAAATACTTTTAATATACTAGGTATAAATTTCTCTACAGTAAATTTTCATGATATCTGGAAGACAAATTATTTGGCGAAAATAAATGACCTGAAAAAAGAACTTCATAAATGGAGATTGCGAAATTTAACTTTACTAGGAAAAATTACAGTTATTAAGTCCCTTGCACTTTCTAAACTGATTCACCTTTTTCTTGCCTTGCCAAACCCCCCAGACTATGTAATAAAAGAGATAAACACAATACTTTATAAATTTCTGTGGAACAATGGCCCAGATAAAATCAAGAGAGATTTGATTATCCGAGATTATAAACACGGAGGCCTAAGAATGACCAATCTTGTGCGGTTTATACAATCATTAAAAGTTTCATGGATGAGACGCCTGATATTAAAAAATAAACAATGGGGACAACTGTTTGATTCTGACGATTATACAAACCTATGCAATATGGATGCGGAATATGCCAGTATTGCTGCTCGAAATATAAAAAAACCATTTTGGAAAGATACACTACGAGCATGGAGTGCTTTACAACGAAAAATAACAACAAGACAAGCGACTGATCTGTTCAACGAACCAGTTTGGTACAATTCTAATTTCAGGCATCCAACATACTTCATTTCAAATTGGTATAATAAAGGCATTAGATACATAAGAGACATATTGGGAGCAGATGGGAATATATTAAAATTTTCTGAAATTCAAAGGTCGTATGGAATAAAAGGTACATACCTTGATTATAATAGGCTTATTAAAAACATACCAATAAATTGGTTAATTAAAATTAAAAATGACATTGATACTGTAGCAATAATATCTCCTTTATACACTGTTTAAATTCGTACTTTGGCAAGGCAGAAAAAAGGTTGTAGAACTTTCTACGATATCCTCAACTCGGACTCTCCTATAAAACAAATGGCAATGGAAAAGTGGGAGAGATATCTCAGTTTGGAAAATAATATTAACTGGAAGAATACTTTTAGCTCATTATTCCACTGTACCAAAAGCACAAAACTGCAAGAAATCCAATACAAAATCCTGCACCGTATAACTGTCACAAAATCTTTTTTATTCAAGATTGGATACATTGATAATGACACATGTGAATATTGTAGAGAAAAAACCGAAACAATAGAACATTTGTTTACTGAATGTATGACGGTGAGAGCACTCTTGTCTGATTTAGAATATTGATTATCCAATACAGTAGATCTTAGAGGGAAAATCACACCAGACAAGATCATTTTGGGCTGGGGGACTAAACAAGATGTGTTAAATACGCTTACAATGCTAACAAAAGAATATTTTATGAAGTCAAAATTATCGGGGTTACATATAGCAGGCCTCCTAAAGAGCTTTCACAATTATTATAGGACAGAACAATATATAGCCAACACAACACAGACAGTTGATATATTTAATAGGAGATGGTGTTTATTTAAGCCATACTTTGATAAAATGTGAAATGTGCAATAGGAGCACAACACAAATATAATTTACGTATATGACGATACTGATTATGATGAGATGTTGAACGTTTGTGAGCGTGGGTATGTATGTACGGTATAATGAGAGGTATGTTTATATATATGTAGATGATCTTTCAACGGTAATTACAACTATATACCTTGATTTAGTAGATCTAAAGCGTTATACATGTTAATAATTTCATCAGTTTATCAGTTCAATGTTGATGTGTGATTGTATTATACAAAAGAAAAAAACGAATAAAAATATTATTAAAAAAACAAAAAAAAAAACCTCGTGTCACCAATCTTGTGCAACAATGTAGTCCTTGTTGTCTTCCAACCCACCGGAATTACCTCAGATTCCCATATTCGGCAAAATAACAATCTCAAACATTCGAGTATTCGCACGACTCCCTCTTTCATAAACTCGTTTGGAATATTATCTTCTCTCATAGCCTTTTCTCTCTTTTTGTCTTTCACCACCTGCCTTATTTTTTTTACCTCAATGTGTCCCGCTAGACCGTCGCTGTCTGCAATTCCTTCTTCGTTGCTACGTCTTTCTTCCTTCCTGGTGCTTTCCAGTATATCCTTATCCACTTCCCTTTCACTATGTTTTGTGGCAATTTTCCCCCATTTCTCCCTTATCATCGCGGCTATCACTTCCCTATCCTTGGTAATCCCACCCTCCCCAGTCTTCAAGACGTCGGATACCCCTTGTTTCCTCTTATGGTTAGCCAACTTCCAAAATGTTCTGCTACCTTCCTTTCCCTCTCTATCAATACGATTTACTACATCCTGATTATGTAATCTAATCGTGTATTTTGTCAACTCCTTCACCTCTCTCCTAGCATGCTCATACTCCTTCTTCGCTTCACTCACTAGCTCCTCTTTTCTTTCTTCCTCACTTATCAAGGCCCCATTAATCTCTTGTCTTGCACACCGCTTTTTCCGCCTCGCCTCCCGAATTTCTGTATTCTCTCATCTATTTCCACTATTCCATCTCACCCACGGGATGACCCCTTCCGTAGCTGCAACGAGCCTTTGACTGAACATTTCTGCAAGTCCCTCTCCTGTCGTACATTCTCTAACCTGCCTTCCCAATCACTAAATTCTTGCTCTACATTTTTGCGAGATGTTTTCCAATCAGCGTCTTCATTCATCACCCAATTGAACTGGTTTCTACTGATACTTTCTTCTCCTTGAACCCTCTGTTCCATTTCCATCATAACCCAGTATGATCATTGTCTACATCATTATTTAGAATATCATCAATCAGCTCTGGGTGCTGCAGCAGAATGTAAGTCACTATTGTCTTACATCCTGCCCTCTCTCGTGTTCAGAGCTCTGAACATTTTGGTGATGTATTCATTATATATAACTCAAATGTTTTCTCTATCTCTAATATTCTCGCCCATAAACATGGTTAAAAGAGGCCACATGGTTGATGTTTTGCAAATCAGTATTGCAAGCATATAGTGACTCAGTTCTCTGCACAGCCAGCGGATGATGCTACAACCATGACAAATGGAGAGGTTACAGATGGCACTAATGTGAGTGTCACTGAGACATAACCTTCAATCTTGTAAAGTTATAACTGTACAGGGCTACCTCAGGATAGGAATACCCTATCTCTTAGACCTGTAAAGTTATAACTGCAAATGGTTACGTCAGAATAGAAATGCCTATCTCTCAGACCTGATATACTAAGTGTTTAAAATGATAATTACATCTACAATATGGATGTGAAGGCCTCGAAGACAGGTTGGTGGTAGCACAGATAAGATCAAGATGGATCAATACATTAGAATGAACTTGCTCTGGCGCTGAGTTTGCCGAACACAGCTGACATGGAAATTTGTGAGGTGGAGTATGGAGTCGTAAAAGGCATTTATAATGCTGAACATAATTACTCTCTAACATATTACTTAGTTTTCAAGAGACAATATTGAAAAATATAAGAATTCGCAAAATCGGTCAAAATAAATAGGCAAACAATGGCTCTGTCAGTATGTCGGCACCTCTTCCCACTTCCCTTATATGCGTTGTAATTGTTACCTGTATATGGCGAGATTCTGCTGGTGGACGTTTCGTCCCCGATGCCCGACCCATGTACAGACCGTTTGGTCTTTGATATATGTTGGCCTTGTGGGAAGTTGATGATGGGTCGACATCGGGCCTTACTGACTAGTCTTTTATGTTAAATGCCGTCATTTTCATCTGACGACGATATAGCACACCAATCCCCAGTGTATGAGTTGTCACAGCGACACAGCTCACCAATTATCAATATACGAGTTGTCAGAGCATTTCCATTATAGCTCTCTAGATTTGTATCTAATACCGCTTATGCCGGTGCTAGGGGCCGTGTGGTCATGTCATCCAAGTTGCTACATGAACAGGTACAATAACAGCGTACCTGAGATACAACACATATCACGACTCGTTAGATTCTTGGTATGTGCTTTAGAATAGATTAACCAGAAGACTATACTGAGAAGTCATGTATCTCTATCAGCATGTCGGCACCTCTTCCCACTTCCTATATATGCGTTGTAATTTTTACCTGTATATGGCGAGATTCTGCTGGTGGACTTTTCGTCCCCGAGGCACGCCCCCTGTACAGACCTTTTGGTCTTTCATATATGTTGCCATTGTGGGAAGTTGATGCTGGGTCGACATCGGGCCTTACAGACTAGTCTTTTATGTTAAATGCCTTCATTTTCATCTGACGACGATACAGCTCACGAATCCCCAGTGTACGAGTTGTTACAGCGAAACAGCTCAACAATTATCAATATACGATTTGTCAGTCATCAAATACGTCTACTTACTCTCAAACTGCACTTACTCGGGAAGATTTATTTAACAATCACAAAACGTTTCTCAAGGAAAGAGGTATTTGTCTTCCAGCCAAACATAACGATATACCAAAAGTATACTGGACTCCCAAAATGCATAAATCACCATACAAAGCTATATTCATAGCTGGTTCTAGAAGCTGCACCACCAAGCTTCTTTCAACCCTGTTGACGAGGGCCCTTCAGGGGGTAAAAGCATTTAGGGAAAGGTATTGCGCCACTATTTCTAAAAACTCTGGCGTTGAATGTATGTGGATATTGAAAAACTCAAAATGTCTTACGGAAGAACTTGATGCTAAAGGTCACATACCGTATAGACATGTATCCACATGGGATTTCTCGACTCTCTATACCACAATCCCTCATCAGCACCTTATTGACCGTCTAAGTTCATTAATAATATCTGTGTTCAAGAAAACTGATCGTAGATATATTAATGTCGGAAGCCATAAAGCATTCTTTAGCTCTACTACATACAAGAGATATCATTCATGGGGTGTTTCTTTGTTCATAGAGTTGCTTGAATTTCTCATTAAAAATATCTATGTGAAATTTGGCAACACAATATATCAACAGCATATAGGTATTCCAATGGGTACTAATTGTGCACCCCTATTGGCTGACCTATATCTGTTCTCTTATGAATATGACTATATGCAGGCGCTTTCAAAAATCGATCCATTCAAAGCCCGTTCCTTCTCATTCACCAAACGCTATATAGCCGATCTTCTCGCTGTGGATAATCGCTATATAAATGACGCAGTGAAGGATATATATCCACCTTCACTGAATTTGAAGGAAACTACAAATAACCCTATAAGCACATCCTATTTAGACCTATACCTCTATAAAAATGAAGCGGGCCTTCTCTCTCGTCGACTGTATGACAAAAGAGATGATTACAATTTCGACATCGTAAACTATCACTTTCTGGGCAGTAATATTCCAGTGGGACCTGCATATGGCGTATACATATCACGCCTAGTAGCATTTGCTAGATTCTGTGTTAAATGTGACGATTTTAATCAACGTCACAAAACATTGTTGCAGAAACTTATAAAACAGGGCTACACCACCAAGTGCCTTCACTCAAAGTTTCTCAAATTTGGCGATACATATCGCATGCTGATAGCAAAATACGAGCGTAGCGTGCAAGATCTATGGCGCTACGTTTCGTAACTTGTGTCTAATTCCGCTTAACCCGGGGCTAGGGGCCGTATGAACCCATGTACTTCAAGATCCTCATGGTAGTCATATGAACAGTCACAATCAAAGTGTGACTGAGATACATCATTCTTTAGATGACGACTTTACAACGAATATTATGGATTAAGAATACTGATCAGCGATAGGGATTTGATATTTTTGGAACATCATGATGTCTTGCCGGCATCATTGAAAACTGTTGACCGCTTCTCTCTTGCAGGATACAAGCCTATGTTTATGTATACTACGATTGTCTTTTTGAATTTGGTGCTAATACTGTTATATGGAATACGGAATAGGTCTTTGGATTATGGACGCGGATATTCTCTAATGGACGACGGCTGCATTATGAATGACGGACCAGACGCTTGTAATTTCCATTATAGCTCTCTAGATTTGTATCTAATAGCGTTTATGCCGGTGCTAGGGGCCGTGTGGTCATGTCATCCAAGTTGCCACATGAACAGGTACAATAAAAGCGTACCTGAGGTACAACACATATCACGAATCGTTAGATTCTTGGTATGTGCTTTAAGATAGGTTAGCCAGAAGACTATACCGTGGAGTCATGTGGCTCTGTCAGTATGTCGGCACCTCTTCTCACTTCCTTTATATGCGTTGTAATTTTTACCTGTATATGGCGAGATTCTGCTGGTGGACGTTTCGTTCCCGAGGCCCGCTCCCTGTACAGACCTTTTGGTCTTTGATATTTGTGATATTTGTTGGCATTGTGGGAAGTTGATGCTGGGTCGACATTGGACCTTACAGACTAGTCTTTTCGGTTAAATGCCGTCATTTTCATCTGACGACGATACAGCTGACCAATCCCCAGTGTACGAGTTGTCACAGCGACACAGCTCACCAATTATCAATATACGAGTTGTCAGAGCATTTCCATTATAGCTCTCTAGATTTGTATTTAAAACCGGTTAAGTCCAACTCACAGAACATGCTTTGTCTGCAGTGTGAGGTGCCCAGAAACAGAAAACATGTGTTCGTGAGATCAAACTTGTTTGATATTGCGAACATGTTTTGCTCTGAAACAAGTTTTTGTCTTCAGTGTTTGGTGATCGCGAACATTTTGCCGAACATTTACCAACAGTTATCCAATCAACTGGCAGCTGTCGGTCATGTGAAGAAGCCGCTCTCACATGACACAACAAAATAGCCTCGCTGCTTGATCGCGGCGACTGGCAGTGAAGAGAAAATGTTCGCAGTGTGAGGTTACCACGAACAAAAACACGAACAAACTGTTCTTTTCTAATACAACAAATTGTTCGTAGTGTGAGCTGGGCTTAATTTCGGTGCAAGGGGCCTTGTGGTCATGTCATCCAAGTTGCCACATGAACAGGTACAATAAAAGCGTACCTGAGATACAACACATATCACGAATCGTTAGATTCTTGGTATGTGCTTTAGAATAGGTTAATCAGAAGACTATACTGTGATGTCATGTGACTCTGTCAGTATGTCGGCACCTCTTCCCACTTCCCTTATATTCTCTTATGAATACAAGACGATAACTTAACTGATACGTCAAAATGACAGTCTTCTTGGATTTTGTTACATTTTCTTGCGTAGGCTGACCCAAATATATAGTATGGAAACGTTCAGCCTTCTATCCAGAGGGGTAACGAAAATAAATAGGGGCCGGAATCTGCTTTCGGGAATCTCCCACGGCTCTGGCAGTCGATAGTCTCACAGTCGAGAATACGGTACTCCTTTTTCGTGTCCTACAGCTCCAGATTAGATCCCTCCTCACCTCACTGTGACTGTAGATCTGTTTCAAACCATCCCACCTTGTAATACCAGCAGAATGATGAGGCCGGAAACAATGAGATGGACATCGTGATCCTCCTAACAAGTGCAAGCCCTATCAGTACCTCTGAGCGTCATGATGAAACAGAACGCTGCACCAGGATTTAAACGAAAATCATATGGCTACAGAATGCTGATCAGCGATACGGATTTTATATTTTTGGAACATCATGATATCATTGAAAACTGTTGACCGCTTCTCTCTTTCAAGAATCTAGCCTATGTTTATGTGTACTATGATTGGATTTCGAATTTGATGCTCATGGTGTTATACGAGTTAGGTCTTTGGGTTACAGACACGGAAATTCTTTAATAGACCACGGCTGAATATTGAATGATGGACTAGAAGGCCGAAAATGTCTCTGTATCCAGGAAACCGTCAATACCTTCAATGTCTCTGTATCCAGGAAACCTTCAATGCCTTCAAAGTCTCTGTATCCAGGAAACATTCAATACCTTCTATGTCTCTGTATCCAGGAAACCGTCAATACCTTGAATGTCTCTGTATCCAGGAAACCTTCAATACCTTCAATGTCTCTGTATCCAAGAAACCTTCAATACCTTCAATCTCTCTGTATCCAGGAAACCTCCAATACCATCAATGTCTCTGTATCCAGGAAACCTCCAATACATTCAATGTCTCTGTATCCAGGAAACCTTCAATGCCTTCAATGTCTCTGTATCCAGGAAAGCTTCAATGCCTTCAATGTCTCTGTGTCCAGGAAACCTTCAATACCTTCAATGTCTCTCTATCCAGGAAACCTTCAATACCTTCAATGTCTCTGTATCCAGGAAACCTTCAATACCTTCAATGTCTCTGTATCCAGGAAACCTTGAATGCATTCAATGTATCTGTATCCAGGAAATCTTCATTACCTTCAACGTCTTTGTATCCGGGAAACCTTCAATGCCTTCAATGTCTCTGTACCCAGAAAACCTTCATTACCTTCAATGTCTCTGTATCCAGGAAACGTTCAAAACCTTCAATGTCTCCGTATCCAGGAAACCTTCAATGCCTTCAATGTCCCTGTATCCAGGAAACCTTCAATGCATTCAATGTCTCCGTATCCAGGAAACCTTCAATACCTTCAATGTGTCCGTATCCAGGAAAGCTTCAATGCCTTCAATGTCTCTGTATCCAGGAAACCTTCAATGCCTTCAATGTCTCTGTATCCAGGAATCCTTCAATGGCAGTATGCAAGGTACAATTTGGTCAATTCGCAAGCCATCGTCTTTATTCTGTATCTGTATCCAGGAAATCTTCATTACCTTCAATGTCTTTGTATCCAGGAAACGTTCAAAACCTTCAATGTCTCCGTATCCAGGAAACCTTCAATGCCTTCAATGTCCCTGTATCCAGGAAACCTTCAATACCTTCAATGTCTCTGTATCCAGGAAACCTTCAATGCCTTCAATGTCCCTGTATCCAGAAAACCTTCAATACCTTCAATGTCTCTGTATCCAGGAATCCTTCAATGCCAGTATGCAAGGTACAATTTGGACAATTCGCAAGCCATCGTGTTTATTCTGTTCAATTTATTTCAATTCAATTTTATTCACCAGTGCCAAATTCATACAAATTATCAGTATATTTCGAATACGATTATACCGTGGTAGCACTTTGCGCAAAATATACATAAGATATATCTAGCGGAAATAAAAGGGGTAATAACTGAACTTGTGGGCGTATTGTAAAAGAAGGTAATCTTTTAGTTATGGTAGTGTGAGAATATTCAGATCATTAAACAGAGGCTCGGTATGTTCATACAGTCCGGATAAACATATTATTAGGATATAACGGTTTTGGACGGTTATTAATGCAGTAAGATGGATTATGTAGTCATTGCCCCATACAAGATTGCAATATGTCAAATAGGGACAAATGAGATAATAATATAATGTGATTAATGTCTTTTGATTAACTTGTTTTTTATATGATTCAAACACCTAAATTTCTTGATGGCTTCTTGGCAATTTCAGTTCCCCATTTCGCTACCCTCCCCCCCCTAATTATTGCTATTACCCCTTGAGTTAGGGACCTGAAACGTACCACACTTGACCCTTTGTGCAAATCTCTACCAGAAAATGTAAAAATGATCCAAGATGGTCGCCACAGTGATGTCATTTTCAAAAAAGGCACCAAACTGAACGAATTAACAGAGGCAAAAAAGGATTTATAAGAGGTAAGAAATATAGAGATACAGGGAATAACAAGAACAAAGGCACACTGGATGAACGATATTTTCTTCGACTGGAAAACAATCACCCAAACAAAATTTATCACCAACTTAAATACGTCGACAGGGGAGAATTTGTACAATTTAAAACATATATTACATCTAATCGGAAAAGAATAGAAAAGAAGGAACGGTAAATGAATATTAACAAACGCGAAATCAGAAGACTTTTCGTACACAGAATCAGATAGCTTAGAAAGGTATATCATGAACGAAGTTCGATGCTGAATATGGCGTGAGCTTGCTTGTAGCTCAGGACCTTCTGTTTCAATGGGATAATAAGGCCCCAGGGGAAATGTTAAGCTGCTCTATTCATGGACAGGTAAAAATGAAACAAATACATGTACAATATTGTACTATACCTGATGATGCCAAACAACAGCTAAATCAACACTGAACGTCAGAAACGTATTAGTCGAACGGCCAAATCGTCAAAATGTACTTTAAAAAAGTCCCGAAGGCATGTTTTGTTAGAAGCGTTCATCCATGCCAGATGTATGCGCAGTGTCTTACTGTATATCGTAGGGGTGGATCCAGCTCAAATTTGCGTTTTCGGACAGATTGGTCAGTTTTGACCATTGGTGGTTCTAATCGAATCTAGAAGAACCGACCTTTCTAAACATGTAACACACTTGGGTATATGTCTCTCAGAAACTACACCATAGTCAAATATATTTTGAAAATTATATGAAAATACATACAGATTCCAGAGATAAAAACCCAGTTTTCTCAGAATTATATAAAAAGGCTCTGGCTCGTACAATTTAACATATTTAGTAGATCAATTTCCAAAGAACAGCTTGGGCTAGGATCTGAAACTTCCCATAATATATCTTGTTGTCAAGCCCTAACGGAATGTGTAAAGCAATTCAAGATGGCCGTTGTGATGACGTCCCAGTGACGTCATATTCTGAATATTCACTTTCAGTTCCATTTCTAATCACATTTTTCACTTTTTTTTATTCGTGCAGTTTCCTCCACAGAAAAAGGTACGGTGAATAATTATCTAGTGTGAAGTAAAATAATTTTAGGCACTTTTAGGCGCAAGAGGCAGCAATTTTAAAGAAAATGACAAAACGCAACTTTTGAGAACCACGACATAAAAAACGCTAAAGAAAGTTTCGATGACATTGTTTGTTACAAATGGGTGCCCATGCTTTGAAATTAGTTGTTTGTGTGGTAGGGATCAAGGTAGGATTTGGGGCATTTAAGTTCATTTAGGGTCAAAAATATTTTTAAATGGGTACAAATGGGTAAAAAAATTAATATCCGCAGCAATAATTGTTAAGAAATGATGCCGGCAAGACATCATGATGTTCCAAAAATATCAAATCCGTATCGCTGATCAGTATTCTTAATCCATAATATTCATCATAAATTCGTCATCTAAAGAATGATGTATTTCAGTCACGCTTTAATTGTGACTGTTCATATGAGTACCATGAGGATCTTGAAGTACATGGGCTCTTACGGCCCCTAGCCCCGGTTTACGAAACGTAACGCCATAGATCTTGCAGGCTACGCTCGTATTTTGCTATCAGCATGCGATATGTATCGCCAAATTTGAGAAACTTTGAGTGGAGGCGCTTGGTTGTGTAGCCATGTTTTATAAGTTTCTGCAACAATGTTTTGCGACGTTGATTAAAATCGTCATACCAAGAATCTAACGATTCGTGATATGTGTTGTATCTCAGGTACGCTTTTATTGTACCTGTTCATGAGGCAACTTGGATGACATGACCACACGACCCTAGCACCGGCATAAGCGATATTAGATACAAATCTAGAGAGCTATGATGTAAATGCGCTGACAATTCGTATATTGGTAATTGATGAGCTGTGTCGCTGTGACAACTCGTACGCTGGGGATTGGTGAGCTGTATCGTCGTCAGGTGAAAACGACGGCATTTAACACAAAAGACTAGTCTGTAAGGCCCAATGTCGACCCAGCATCAACTTCCCACAATGCCAACAAATATCACAAATATCAAATACCAAAATGTCTGTACAGCGAGCGGGCCTCGGGGACGAAACGTCCACCAGCAGAATCGCGCCATATACTGGTAAAAATTACAACGCATATAAGGGAAGTGGGAAGAGGTGCCAACATACTGACAGAGCCACGTGACTTCAAAGTATAGTCTTCCGGTTAACTTATTCAAAAGCACATACCAATAATCTAACGATTCGTGATATGTGTTGTATCACAGGTACGCTTATATTGTACCTGTTCAGGTGGCAACTTGGACCACATGACCACACGGCCCCTAGCACCGGCATAAGCGAAATTAGATACAAATCTAGGGAGTTATGATGCAAATGCTCTGACAACTCGTATATAGATAATTGGTGAGCTGTGTCGCTGTGACAGCTCGTACACTGGGATTGGTGAGCTGTATCATCGTCAGATGAAAACGACGGCATTTAACACAAAAGACTAGTCTGTAAGGCGCAATGTCGACCCAGCATCAACTTCCCACAATGCCAACAAATATCAAAGATCAAAAGGTCTGTAAAGGGAGCGGGCCTCGGGGACGAAACGTCAACCAGCAGAATATCACCATATACAAGTAAAAATTACAACGCATATAAGGGAAGTGGGAAGATGGGCCGACATACTGACAGAGCCGCATGACTTCACAGTATAGTCTTCTGATCAACCTATTCTAAAGCAAATACCAAGAATCTAACGATTCGTGATATGTGTTGTATCTCAGAAACGCTTTTATTGTACCTGTTCATGTGGCAACTTGGATGGCATGACCACACGGCCCCTAGCACCGGCATAAGCGATATTAGATACAAATCTAGAGAGCTATGATGTAAATGCGCTGACAATTCGTATATTGGTAATTGGTGAGCTGTGTCGCTGTGACAACTCGTACGCTGGGGATTGCTGAGCTGTATCGTCGTCAGGTGAAAATGACGGCATTTAACACAAATGACTAGTCTGTAAGACCCGATGTCGACCCAGCGTCAACTTCCCAGAATGCCAACATATATCAAAGACCAAAAGGTTTGTACAGGGGGCGAGCCTCGGGGACGAAACGTACACCAGCAGAATCTCGCCATATACAGGTAAAAATTACAACGCATATAAGTGCATTGGGAAAGGGTACCGACATACTGACAGAGCCACATGACTTCACAGTATAGTCTTCTGGTTAACCTATTCTAAAGCACATACCAAGAATCTAACGATTCGTGATATGTGTTGTATCTCAGGTACGCTTTTATTGTTCCTGTTCATGTGGCAACTTGGATGACATGATCACACGGTCCCTAGCACCGGCATAAGCGATATTAGATACAAATCTAGAGAGCTATGATGGAAATGCTCTGACAACTCGTATACTGGTAATTGGTGAGCTGTTTCGCTGTGACAACTCGTACATTGGAGATTGGTGAGCTGTATCGTCGTCAGATGTAAATGACGGCAATTAACACAAAAGACTAGCCTGTAAGGCCCGATGTCGACCCAGCATCAACTTCCCACAAATGCCAACATATATCAAAGGCCAAAAGGTCTGTACAGGGGGCGGGCCTCTGGGACGAAACGTCCACCAGCAGAATCTCGCCATATACAGGTAAAAATTACAACACATATAAGGGAAGTGGGGAGAGGTGTCGACATACTGACAGAGCCACATGACTTCACAGTATAATCTTCCGGTTAACCTATTCTAAAGCACATATCAAGAATCTAACGATTCGTGATATGTGTTGTATCTCAGGTACGCTTTTATTGTACCTGTTCATGTGGCAACTTGGATTACATGACCACACGGCCCCTAGCACCGGCATAAGCGGTATTAGATACAAATCTAGAGAGCTATGATGGAAATGCTCTGACAACTCGTATATTGGTAATTGGTGAGCTGTTTCGCTGTGACAACTCGTACACTGGGGATCGGTGAGCTGTATCGTCGTCAGATAAAAATGACGGCATTTAACACAAAGGACTAGTCTGTAAGGCCCGATGTCGACCCAGCATCAACTTCCCACGAAGGCCATCATATATCAGAGACCAAAAGGTCTGTACAGGGGGCGGGCCTCGGGGACGAAACGTCCACCAGCAGAATCTCGCCATATACAGGTAAAAATTACAACACATATAAGGGGAGTGGGAAGAGGTGCCGACATACTGACAAAGCCACATGACTTCACAGTATAGTCTTCCGGTTAACGTATTCTAAAGCACATACCAAGAATCTAACGATTCGTGATATATGTTGTATCTCAGGTACGCTTTTATTGTACCTGTTCATGTGACAACTTGGATGACATGACCACACGGCCCCTAGCACCGGCATAAGCGGTATTAGATAGAAATCTAGAGAGCTATGATGGAAATGCTCTGACAACTCGTATATTGGTAATTGGTGAGTTGTGTCGCTGTGACAACTCGTACACTGGGGATTGGTGAGCTGTATCGTCGTCAGATGAAAATGACGGCATTTAGCACAAAAGACTAGTCTGTAAGGCCCGATGTCGACCAAGCATCAACTTCCCACAAATGCCAACATATATCAAAGACCAAAAGGTCTGTACAGGGGGCGGGCCTCGGGGACGAAACGTCCACCAGCAGAATCTCGCCATATACAGGAAAAAATTACAACACATATAAGGGAAGTGGGAAGAGGAGCCGACATACTGACTGCGTCACATGACTTCACAGAATAGTCTTCTGGTTAACCTATTCTAAAGCAAATACCAAGAATCTAACGATTCGTGATATGTGTTGTATCTCAGGTACGCTTTTATTGTACCTGTTCATGTGGCAACTTGGATGATATGACCACACGGCCCCTAGCACCGGCATAAGCGGTATTAGATACAAATCTAGAGAGCTATGATGGAAATGCTCTGACAACTCGAATATTGGTAATTGGTGAGCTGTGTCGCTGTGACAACTCGTACATTGGTGATTGGTGAGCTGTATCGTCGTCAGGTGAAAATGACGGCATTTAACACAAAAGACGAGTCTGTAAAGCCCGATGTCGACCCAGCATCAACTTCCCACAATGCCAACATATATCAAAGACCAAAGGGTCTGTACAGGGGGCGGGCCTCGGGGACGAAACGTCCACCAGCAGAATCTCGCCATATACAGGTAAAAATTACAACACATATAAGGGAAGTGGGAAGAGGTGCCGACATACTGACTGCGTCACATGACTTCACAGAATAGTCTTCTGATTAACCTATTCTAAAGCACATACCAAGAATCTAACGATTCGTGATATGTGTTGTATCTCAGGTACGCTTTTATTGTTCCTGTTCATGTGGCAACTTGGATGACATGATCACACGGTCCCTAGCACCGGCATAAGCGATATTAGATACAAATCTAGAGAGCTATGATGCAAATGCTCTGACAACTCTTATATTGGTAAATGTTGAGCTGTGTCGCTGTGAAAACTCGTACACTGGAGATTGGTGAGCTGTATCGTCGTCAGCTGAAAATGACGGCATTTAACACTAAAGACTAGTCTGTAAGGCCCGATGTCGACCCAGCATCAACTTCCCACAATACCAACATATATCAAAGACCAAAAGGTCTGTACAGGGGACGGACCTCTGGGACGAAACGTCCACCAGCAGAATTTCGCCATATACAGGTAAAAATTACAACGTATATAAGGGAAGTGGGAAGAGGTGCCGACATACTGACAGACCCACATAACTTCACAGTATAATCTTCTGGTTAACCTATTCTAAAGCACATACCAACAATCTAACGATTCGTGATTTGTGTTGTATCTCAGGTGCGTTTTTATTGTTCCTGTTCACGTGGCAACTTGGATGACATGACCACACGGTCCCTAGCACCGGCATAAGCGATATTAGATACAAATCTAGGGAGTTATGATGCAAATGCTCTGACAACTCGTTTATAGGTAATTGGTGAGCTGTGTCGCTGTGACAACTCGTACACTGCGATTGGTGAGCTGTATCGTCGTCAGATGAAAACGACGGCATTTAACACAAAAGACTAGTCTGTAAGGCCCAATGTCGACCCAGCATCAACTTCCCACAATGCCAACAAATATCACAAATATCAAATACCAAACTGTCTGTACAGCGAGCGGGCCTCGGGGACGAAACGTCCACCAGCAGAATCGCGCCATATACTGGTAAAATTTACAACGCATATAAGGGAAGTGGGAAGAGGTGCCAACATACTGACAGAGCCACGTGACTTCAAAGTATAGTCTTCCGGTTAACCTATTCTAAAGCACATACCAATAATCTAACGATTCGTGATATGTGTTGTATCACAGGTACGCTTATATTGTACCTGTTCATGTGGCAACTTGGATGACATGACCACACGGCCCCTAGCACCGGCATAAGCGATATTAGATACAAATCTAGGGAGTTATTATGCAAATGCTCTGACAACTCGTATATAGGTAATTGGTGAGTTGTGTCGCTGTGACAGCTCGTACACTGGGATTGGTGAGCTGTATCATCGTCAGATGAACACGACTGCATTTAACACAAAAGACTAGTCTGTAAGGCCCAATGTCGACCCAGCATCAAATTCCCACAATGCCAACAAATATCAAAGATCAAAAGGTCTGTAGAGGGAGCGGGCCTCGGGGACGAAACGTCAACCAGCAGAATATCGCCATATACAAGTAAAAATTACAACGCATATAAGGGAAGTGGGAAGAGGGGCCGACATACTGACAGAGCCGCATGACTTCACAGTATAGTCTTCTGATCAACCTATTCTAAAGCAAATACCAAGAATGTAACGATTCGTGATATGTGTTGTATCTCAGAAACGCTTTTATTGTACCTGTTCATGTGGCAACTTGGATGGCATGACCACACGGCCCCTAGTACCGGCATAATTGATATTAGATACAAATCTAGAGAGCTATGATGTAAATGCGCTGACAATTCGTATATTGGTAATTGGTGAGCTGTGTCGCTGTGACAACTCGTACGCTGGGGATTGGTGAGCTGTATCGTCGTCAGGTGAAAATGACGGCATTTAACACAAATGACTAGTCTGTAAGACCCGATGTCGACCCAGCGTCAACTTCCCAGAATGCCAACATATATCAAAGACCAAAAGGTTTGTACAGGGGGCGAGCCTCGGGGACGAAACGTCCACCAGCAGAATCTCGCCATATACAGGTAAAAATTACAACGCATATAAGTGCATTGGGAAGGGGTACCGACATACTGACAGAGCCACATGACTTCACAGTATAGTCTTCTGGTTAACCTATTCTAAAGCACATACAAAGAATCTAACGATTCGTGATATGTGTTGTATCTCAGGTACGCTTTTATTGTTCCTGTTCATGTGGCAACTTGGATGACATGATCACACGGTCCCTAGCACCGGCATAAGCGATATTAGATACAAATCTAGAGAGCTATGATGTAAATGCGCTGACAATTCGTACATTGGTAATTGGTGAGCGGTGTCGCTGTGACAACTCGTC
This sequence comes from Hanleya hanleyi, assembly GCA_036873755.1. Lineage (NCBI taxonomy): Eukaryota > Metazoa > Mollusca > Polyplacophora > Lepidopleurida > Hanleyidae > Hanleya > Hanleya hanleyi. Next base: position 168,766 of record JAVTVY010044494.1, on the reverse strand, counting down.
CGCTGGGGATTGGTGAGCTGTATCGTCGTCAGGTGAAAATGACGGCATTTAACACAAATGACTAGTCTGTAAGACCCGATGTCGACACAGCGTCAACTTCCCAGAATGCCAACATATATCAAAGACCAAAAGGTTTGTACAGGGGCCGAGCCTCGGGGACGAAACGTCCACCAGCAGAATCTCGCAATATACAGGTAAAAATTACAACGCATATAGGGGAAGTGGGAAGAGGTGCCAACATACTGACAGAGCCACCTGACTTCAAAGTATAGTCTTCCGGTTAACCTATTCAAAAGCACATATCAACAATCTAACGATTCGTGATATGTGTTGTATCACAGGTACGCTTATATTGTACCTGTTCAGGTGGCAACTTGGATGACATGACCACACGGCCCCTAGCACCGGCATAAGCGAAATTAGATACAAATCTAGAGAGCTATGATGCAAATGCTCTGACAACTCTTATATTGGTAAATGTTGAGCTGTGTCGCTGCGAAAACTCGTACACTGGAGATTGGTGAGCTGTATCGTCGTCAGCTGAAAATGACGGCATTTAACACTAAAGACTAGCCTGTAAGGCCCGATGTCGACCCAGCATCAACTTCCCACAATGCCAACAAATATCACAAATATCAAATACCAAAATGTCTGTACAGCGAGCGGGCCTCGGGGACGAAACGTCCACCAGCAGAATCGCGCCATATACTGGTAAAAATTACAACGCATATAAGGGAAGTGGGAAGAGGTGCCAACATACTGACAGAGCCACCTGACTTCAAAGTATAGTCTTCCGGTTAACCTATTCAATAGCACATACCAATAATCTAACGATTCGTGATATGTGTTGTATCACAGGTACGCTTATATTGTACCTGTTCAGGTGGCAACTTGGATGACATGACCACACGGCCCCTAGCACCGGCATAAGCGAAATTAGATACAAATCTAGGGAGTTATGATGCAAATGCTCTGACAACTCGTATATAGATAATTGGTGAGCTGTATCGCTGTGACAGCTCGTACACTGGGATTGGTGAGCTGTATCATCGTCAGATGAAAACGACGGCATTTAACACAAAAGACTAGTCTGTAAGGCCCAATGTCGACCCAGCATCAACTTCCCACAATGCCAACAAATATCAAAGATCAAAAGGTCTGTAGAGGGAGCGGGCCTCGGGGACGAAACGTCAACCAGCAGAATATCGCCATATACAAGTAAAAATTACAACGCATATAAGGGAAGTGGGAAGAGGGGCCGACATACTGACAGAGCCGCATGACTTCACAGTATAGTCTTCTGATCAACCTATTCTAAAGCAAATACCAAGAATCTAACGATTCGTGATATGTGTTGTATCTCAGGTACGCTTTTATTGTACCTGTTCATGTGGCAACTTGGATGGCATGACCACACGGCCCCTAGCACCGGCATAAGCGGTATTAGATACAAATCTAGAGAGCTATGATGGAAATGCTCTGACAACTCGTATATTGGTAATTGGCGAGCTGTTTCGCTGTGACAACTCGTACACTGGGGATTGCTGAGCTGTATCGTCAGATTAAAATGACGCCATTTAACACAAAAGACTAGTCTGTAAGGCCCGATGTCGACCCAGCATCAACTTCCCACAAATGCCAACATATATCAAAGACCAAAAGGTCTGTACAGAGGGCGAGCCTCGGGGACGAAACGTCCACCAGCAGAATCTCGCCATATACAGGTAAAAATTACAACACATATAAGGGAAGTGGGAAGAGGTGCCGACATACTGGCAGAGCCACATGACTTCACAGTATAGTCTCCCGGTTAACCTATTCTAAAGCACATACCAAGAATCTAACGATTCGTGATATGTATTGTATCTCAGGTACGCTTTTATTGTACCTGTTCATGTGGCAACTTGGATGATATGACCACACGGCCCCTAGCACCGGCATAAGCGGTATTAGATACAAATCTAGAGAGCTATGATGGAAATGCTCTGACAACTCGTATATTGGTAATTGGTGAGCTGTGTCGCTGTGAAAACTCGTACACTGGGGATTGGTGAGCTGTATCGTCGTCAGATGAAAATGACGGCATTTAACACAAAAGACTAGTCTGTAAGGCCCGATGTCGACCCAGCATCAACTTCCCACAATACCAACATATATCAAAGACCAAAAGGTCTGTACAGGGGACGGGCCTCTGGGACGAAACGTCCACCAGCAGAATCTCGCCATATACAGGCAAAAATTACAACGTATATAAGGGAAGTGGGAAGAGGTGCCGACATACTGACAGATCCACATAACTTCACAGTATAATCTTCTGGTTATCCTATTCTAAAGCACATACCAACAATCTAACGATTCGTGATTTGTGTTGTATCTCAGGTGCGTTTTTATTGTTCTTGCTCACGTGGCAACTTGGATGACATGACCACACGGTCCCTAGCACCGGCATAAGCGATATTAGATACAAATCTAGGGAGTTATGATGCAAATGCTCTGACAACTCGTATATAGGTAATTGGTGAGCTGTGTCGCTGTAACAGCTCGTACACTGGGATTGGTGAGCTGTATCGTCGTCAGATGAAAACGACGGCATTTAACACAAAAGAGAAATCTGTAAGGCCCAATGTCGACCCAGCATCAACTTCCCACAATGCCAACAAATATCACAAATATCAAATACCAAAATGTCTGTACAGCGAGCGGGCCTCGGGGACGAAACGTCCACCAGCAGAATCGCGCCATATACTGGTAAAAATTACAACGCATATAAGGGAAGTGGGAAGAGGTGCCAACATACTGACAGAGCCACCTGACTTCAAAGTATAGTCTTCCGGTTAACCTATTCTAAAGCACATACCAATAATCTAACGATTCGTGATATGTGTTGTATCACAGGTACGCTTATATTGTACCTGTTCATGTGGCAACTTGGATGACATGACCACACGGCCCCTAGCACCGGCATAAGCGGTATTAGATACAAATCTAGAGAGCTTTGATGGAAATGCTCTGACAACTCGTATATTGGTAATTGGTGAGCTGTGTCGCTGTGACAACTCGAACACTGGGGATTGGTGAGCTGTATCATCGTCAGATGAAAATGACGACATTTAACACAAAAGACTAGTCTGTAAGGCCCGATGTCGACCCAGCATCAACTTCCCACAAATGCCAACATATATCAAAGACCAAAAGGTCTGTATAGGGGGCGGACCTCGGGGACGAATCGTCCACCAGCAGAATCTCGCCATATACAAGTAAAAATTACAACACATATAAGGGAAGTGGGAAGAGGTGCCGACATACTGACAGAGCCATATGACTTCACAGTATAGTCTTCCGGTTAACCTATTCTAAAGCACATACCAAGAATCTAACGATTCGTGATATGTGTTGTATCTCAGGTACGCTTTTATTGTATCTGTTCATGTGGCAACTTGGATGATATGACCATACGGCCCCTAGCACCGGCATAAGCGATATTAGATACAAATCTAGAGAGCTATGTTGGAAATGCTCTGACAACTCGTATACTGGTAATTGGTGAGCTGTTTCGCTGTGACAACTCGTACATTGGAGATTGGCGAGCTGTATCGTCGTCAGATGTAAATGACGGCAATTAACACAAATGACTAGTCTGTAAGGCCCGATGTCGACCCAGCATCAACTTCCCACAAATGCCAACATATATCAAAGACCAAAAGGTCTGTACAGGGGGCGAGCCTCGGGGACGAAACGTCCACCAGCAGAATCTCGCCATATACAGGTAAAAATTACAACACATATAAGGGAAGTGGGAAGAGGTGCCGACATACTGACTGAGTCACATGACTTCACAGTATAGTCTCCCGGTTAACCTATTCTAAAGCACATACCAAGAATCTAACGATTCGTGATATGTGTTGTATCTCAGGTACGCTTTTATTGTTCCTGTTCATGTGGCAACTTGGATGACATGATCACACGGTCCCTAGCACCGGCATAAGCGATATTAGATACAAATCTAGAGAGCTATGATGCAAATGCTCTGACAACTCTTATATTGGTAAATGTTGAGCTGTGTCGCTGTGAAAATTCGTACACTGGAGATTGGTGAGCTGTATCGTCGTCAGCTGAAAATGACGGCATTTAACACTAAAGACTAGCCTGTAAGGCCCGATGTCGACCCAGCATCAACTTACATTTTAACATATATCAGATAAGAAGAGGTCTGCCAAGGGACTGCTCTCGATGAAACACCGTCCACCAGCAGAATCTCGCCATATACAGGCAAAAATTACAACGTATATAAGGGAAGTGGGAAGAGGTGCTGACATACTGACAGATCCACATAACTTCACAGTATAATCTTCTGGTTATCCTATTCTAAAGCACATACCAACAATCTAACGATTCGTGATTTGTGTTGTATCTCAGGTGCGTTTTTATTGTTCTTGCTCACGTGGCAACTTGGATGACATGACCACACGGTCCCTAGCACCGGCATAAGCGATATTAGATACAAATCTAGGGAGTTATGATGCAAATGCTCTGACAACTCGTATATAGGTAATTGGTGAGCTGTGTCGCTGTAACAGCTCGTACACTGGGATTGGTGAGCTGTATCGTCGTCAGATGAAAACGACGGCATTTAACACAAAAGAGAAATCTGTAAGGCCCAATGTCGACCCAGCATCAACTTCCCACAATGCCAACAAATATCACAAATATCAAATACCAAAATGTCTGTACAGCGAGCGGGCCTCGGGGACGAAACGTCCACCAGCAGAATCGCGCCATATACTGGTAAAAATTACAACGCATATAAGGGAAGTGGGAAGAGGTGCCAACATACTGACAGAGCCACCTGACTTCAAAGTATAGTCTTCCGGTTAACCTATTCTAAAGCACATACCAATAATCTAACGATTCGTGATATGTGTTGTATCACAGGTACGCTTATATTGTACCTGTTCATGTGGCAACTTGGATGACATGACCACACGGCCCCTAGCACCGGCATAAGCGGTATTAGATACAAATCTAGAGAGCTTTGATGGAAATGCTCTGACAACTCGTATATTGGTAATTGGTGAGCTGTGTCGCTGTGACAACTCGAACACTGGGGATTGGTGAGCTGTATCATCGTCAGATGAAAATGACGACATTTAACACAAAAGACTAGTCTGTAAGGCCCGATGTCGACCCAGCATCAACTTCCCACAAATGCCAACATATATCAAAGACCAAAAGGTCTGTATAGGGGGCGGACCTCGGGGACGAATCGTCCACCAGCAGAATCTCGCCATATACAAGTAAAAATTACAACACATATAAGGGAAGTGGGAAGAGGTGCCGACATACTGACAGAGCCATATGACTTCACAGTATAGTCTTCCGGTTAACCTATTCTAAAGCACATACCAAGAATCTAACGATTCGTGATATGTGTTGTATCTCAGGTACGCTTTTATTGTATCTGTTCATGTGGCAACTTGGATGATATGACCATACGGCCCCTAGCACCGGCATAAGCGATATTAGATACAAATCTAGAGAGCTATGTTGGAAATGCTCTGACAACTCGTATACTGGTAATTGGTGAGCTGTTTCGCTGTGACAACTCGTACATTGGAGATTGGCGAGCTGTATCGTCGTCAGATGTAAATGACGGCAATTAACACAAATGACTAGTCTGTAAGGCCCGATGTCGACCCAGCATCAACTTCCCACAAATGCCAACATATATCAAAGACCAAAAGGTCTGTACAGGGGGCGAGCCTCGGGGACGAAACGTCCACCAGCAGAATCTCGCCATATACAGGTAAAAATTACAACACATATAAGGGAAGTGGGAAGAGGTGCCGACATACTGACTGAGTCACATGACTTCACAGTATAGTCTCCCGGTTAACCTATTCTAAAGCACATACCAAGAATCTAACGATTCGTGATATGTGTTGTATCTCAGGTACGCTTTTATTGTTCCTGTTCATGTGGCAACTTGGATGACATGATCACACGGTCCCTAGCACCGGCATAAGCGATATTAGATACAAATCTAGAGAGCTATGATGCAAATGCTCTGACAACTCTTATATTGGTAAATGTTGAGCTGTGTCGCTGTGAAAATTCGTACACTGGAGATTGGTGAGCTGTATCGTCGTCAGCTGAAAATGACGGCATTTAACACTAAAGACTAGCCTGTAAGGCCCGATGTCGACCCAGCATCAACTTCCCACAATACCAACATATATCAAAGACCAAAAGGTCTGTACAGGGGACGGGCCTCTGGGACGAAACGTCCACCAGCAGAATCTCGCCATATACAGGCAAAAATTACAACGTATATAAGGGAAGTGGGAAGAGGTGCCGACATACTGACAGAGCCACGTGACCTCAAAGTATAGTCTTCCGGTTAACCTATTCTAAAGCACATACCAATAATCTAACGATTCGTGATATGTGTTGTATCACAGGTACGCTTATATTGTACCTGTTTATGTGGCAACTTGGATGACATGACCACACGGCCCCTAGCACCGGCATAAGCGATATTAGATACAAATCTAGGGAATTATGATGCAAATGCTGTGACAACTCGTATATAGGTAATTGGTGAGCTGTGTCGCTGTGACAGCTCGTACACTGGGATTGGTGAGCGGTATCATCGTCAGATGAAAACGACGGCATTTAACACAAAAGACTAGTCTGTAAGGCCCAATGTCGACCCAGCATCAACTTCCCACAATGCCAACAAATATCAAAGATCAAAAGGTCTGTAAAGGGAGCGGGCCTCCCGGACGAAACGTCCACCAGCAGAATATCGCCATATACAAGTAAAAATTACAACGCATATAAGGGAAGTGGGAAGAGGGGCCGACATACTGACAGAGCCGCATGACTTCACAGTATAGTCTTCTGATCAACCTATTCTAAAGCAAATACCAAGAATGTAACGATTCGTGATATGTGTTGTATCTCAGAAACGCTTTTATTGTACCTGTTCATGTGGCAACTTGGATGGCATGACCACACGGTCCCTAGCACCGGCATAAGCGATATTAGATACAAATCTAGAGAGCTATGGTGCAAATGCTCTGAAAATCGTATTTTGGTAATCGGTGAGCTGTATCGCTGCGATAACTCGTACACTGGGGATTGGTGAGCTGTATCGTCGTCAGATGAAAATGACGCTATTTAACTCAAAAGACTAGCCTGTAAGTCCCGATGTCGACCCAGCATCAAATTTCTACAATGCCAACATATATCAAAGACCAAAAGGTCTGTACTGGGGGCGAGCCTCGGGGACGAAACGTCCACCAGCTGAATCTCACCATATACAGGTAAAAATTACAACGCATATAAGGGAAGTGGGAAGAGGTGCCGACATACTGACAGAGCCACATGACTTCACAGTACAGTCTTCTGGTTAACCTATTCCAAAGCACATACCAAGAATCTAACGATTCGTGATATGTGTTGCATCTCAGGTACGCTTTTATTGTACCTGTTCATGTGGCAACTTGGATAACATGACCATACGGCCCCTAGCACAGGCATAAGCGATATTAAATACAAATCTAGAGAGCTATGATGCAAATGTTCTGACAACTCTTATATTAGTAATTGGTGAACTGTGTCGCTGTGACAACTCGTGCACTGGGGATTGGTGAGCTGTATCGTCGTCAGATGAAAATGACGGCATTTAACACTAAAGACTAGTCTGTATGGCCCGATGTCGACCCAAAATCAACTTCCCACAATGCCAACATATATCAAAGACCAAAAGGTCTGAGACCCCAGAGACTTCCAATATTAATCTCCGGGAAATGTATTATGGGATTGGGGTGGTCATTGTTTTCTTTTGAATTTTACCATGTGTTGTGGCGCCTTGTCTCCTTTGTCTCGCGATGTCACGATGTAGAACACGATGAGAGGGATCTCGAGGTCAGGGGTTGACCTTCGCTGAAAAGTTCAAGCAGGTCTGGTCCATTCTGGCGCTCTGGACAATGATAGTCCCAATTGGGAACCCACTCATGGACATTTGCGGTATAATGTGTGTCCCCTTGTGTTCTTTGTCTCACGATGTAGAGCAGGGTGGGAGGGGTCTCGAGGCCATGCGTTGACCTTTTTTTAAGTTACTGGACGCATGCTCACTGGGCAAGTGGCACTGGGTTGGACGTTTTGGGGTCTAGGTGGGCCACTATTGGTCCAATTGGGTCATGTGATGTATCCGTTTGAAGCACTTGTGGAGGAGCGTCTAAATGAATGGGTGTGGAGTGGGAATATCGTCTATCTGCGCATGCGCAGACAGAGAATTGTGGGAAAAGCGCATTGGATTGGACGTTTTGGAGTCGAGGTGGACCCATATTGGTCCGATTGGGCCGTTTAGGATATCAGTTTGAAGCACTAGTGGAGAAGCATCCGACTGGACTAGTATGTAGTAAAAGTAGGGTAATGGCGCGCATGCGCAGTAGAAAAACACATTGGAATGTACGTTTAGGGGCTTGGGTGGGTCAATATTGTTCCGATTGCGCTGAGGAAGATATCAAAGTGAAGCTCTCGTGGAGAAGCGTTTGAATGAATGGGTGTGGAGTGGAAGTTACGAAACGGCGCGCATGCGCAGACAGGGAATTGTGGGAAAAGGGCATTGGAGTGGAGGTTGCACAGACCGGGAATTGTGGGAAAAGGACATTGGAATGGAGGTTTTGGGATCGAGGTGGACCCATAATGGTCCGAATGGGCCGTATTGCTATCAGTTTGAAGCACTCATCGCTACGACTGGACTAGTGTGTAGTAATCTATTCTTAATGCCTTAACGCCTTATCTAAACGCTACAAGTCTCGTGTGCTCTTGTCCAATCAGAAAGCACCATTTTAGAACGTTCAATATTCGGTCATGTTTGTTCTTGCCAGTGTGATGTATTCTCGGCTACTCTTGTCCAATCAGAAAGGGCAGTACTAGAAAAGACGCCTTTGAGTAGACGTCTTGGGGTAGAGATGGACCATCCTTGATCCAAATGGGGCTTGGTGGTATCCTATTGAAGCTCTTATCAGGTAGAGCCGGACTGGAGTGAAAAGTGTATACGCCCTGAGGTGTAGTAGAGAAAGTGTAGTTTCAGAGGTGTCCTTGTGTGAGTAGTGGAGAAAGAGGGTCATGTTCGGTCTGTCTACCTGGTAATGTGTGTGTGTGTGTGTGTGTGTGTGTGTGTGTGTGTGTGTGTGTGTGTGTGTGTGTGTTGTATCTCGTGCAAGTGTGCTGTGCAGGGTGATGCGCCCTTTTGGGGTGGTTTGAATTGACAGTCGCGTCATGCTGTGTATGCGCAGTCGGGTTGTAGTAGAGAAAGCGGGTAAGAAACGTATTAATCGAACGGCCAAACCGTCAAAATGTGCTTTAAAATAGTCCCGATGGCATATTTTGTTAGAAGCGGTCTTCCATGCCAGATGTATGCGCAGTGCCTTACAGTATATCGTAGGGTTGGATGTCCAGCTCAAATTTGCGTTTTTCAGACAAAGTGGTCAGTTTTGACCACTGGTGTTTCTAATTGAACCTAGAAGAGCCGACCTTTCTAAACATGTAACACACTTGGGCATATGACTCTTAGAAAATTAGACTCTGAAAATACATACAGATTCCAGAGATAAAACGCAGTTTTCTCAGAATTATATAAAAAGGCTCTGGCTCGTACAGTTTAACATATTTAGTACATCAATTTCCAAAGAACAGCTTGGGCTAGGATCTGAAGCATTCAACAATATATCTTGTTGTTAAGCCCGAACGGAATGTGTAAAACAATTCAAGATGGCCGTTTTGATGACGTCATATTCTAGGGATTTACTTTCTGTTCCATTTTTAATCATATTTTCCATTGCTTTTTTTATTCATGCAATTTTCTCCACAAAAATAGGTACGGTAAATAATTATCTTGTGTGAAGTAAAAAACTTTTAGGCGCAAGAGGCAGCAATTTTGAAGGAAATGACAAAACGCAACGTTTTGAGGCACGATCTATAAACCGCCATTTTGAATTCCCTTTGACGATCCGCTCGGAAAGTTATGCGAATCAGCTGATAAAGGACCAGTTTTGATAAGCTATGCAGTAGCGAAATATCAACGGTCAATGTGTTGTCTTTCCAGAGATAGTAGACGACCGGCCAACGACATAAACGCGCTACAAAAGTTTCGGTGGCATTGTTTGTTACAAATGGGTGCCCATGCTTTGAAATTAGTTCTTTGCGTGGTTGAGATCAAGGTAGGAGGAGACACTACCCTGATTTGGGGCATTTACGGTCATCTTAGGGTCAAATGAGTTTCAGAATGGGTAAAAACGGGTTAAAAATTAATATCTACAGTAATAATATAGTAACCATTATGTTGTCAGAATTGACTAGGTTGCCCGTTCAGTGTAAGTGTCACAAGGATTTTGGAAGGAAAATGGCTGTCAACTTCGTTGAAGTTTTCCACCGTTTCAACGGTCAACAATTCGTCCTCACTGTAGGAGTCACTGTTGGTGTCACATGATACTCCATGAACCCGTCGTTTAGAGCGATTACCTTTCTCGTGACACGTTGACGCGAAGTGCGACAATCCTCCACAACGCAGACATCGCAACCATGGTTGGAGAAAGTTTAATAGTGCGAAGATTCACGATCATATCACTTTAAATTACTTAGTGGGTTTAACTAACACACCCAATAGTACACATAGCTTACGTACAGTTCGGTATGCCTTATCTCTGAGAGCTTTAAATCATATAGTCAGAGATATACAACAATGTGCGTCTTCCGGAAATATAATACCACCCAAAATCACTAAAGTATGTCAAGATATAGCGTATTTTCGGATGTATCGTCCAGTGAACATAATCGAAACATCCCACGATCGGCTTTTCTTGAAATTGAACTACCTCGATAAAGGACCGGACATTATTAATTTAACTCGAATCTTGAATGATCCAGAGGTACGCAACACTGTACCAAACTATTTCAAGTTCACAGAACCTCCTTGCATTTCATATAAGTATAGTAAATCTATAGCCACCAAAATATTCAATTACTCTAATGCTGTCAAAGAGTTTGACTGGAACTTATACACGTCGGGGGGTTATAGTTGTGATTGTGAATCGACGAACTTTATCTATGCACCATGCAAACATGTTGTGACTGGTGACCTTGATGTGGTGAGTGATAGGGACCTAAGATTACTCCTGATGAAGGGACTTAAATATAGAGAGCCGAGAAAAATAAATCTGAAGGCCAACCAGAAGATAGCCCTGTCTGCTTTGGAACAGTACGTTATTGATTGGTCTAAGCGAGAAAAAGTTGAATCTACAGAACTCAGTGATTGCCTGGACCTCACCAAGAGCAATGTCGTTGAAACAATCCGCCATATTGACAGAAGTACCCTTCCCCAAGCAAAACGAGTACTGAGAAGCCCCAATTCTAGCAAATCCCCAGAGTAAATTCGTCATAGTCCCAGCAAACAAAGCAACAAATAATATAATATTCATATGTAAATATTACTATTACCAGGTGCTGGTTGAAGAATAGAGTGTAAACATATCGTTATCAAATACGTCTACTTACTCTCAAACTGCATTTACTCTGGAAGATTTATTTAACAATCACAAAACGTTTCTCAGGGAAAGAGGTATTTGTCTTCCAAACCAAACATAAAGATATACCAAAAGTATACTGGACTCCCAAAATGCATAAATCACCATACAAAGCTAGATTCATAGCTGGTTCTACAAGCTGCACCACCAAGCTTCTTTCAACCCTGTTGACGAGGGCCCTTCATGAGGTAAAAGCATTTTGGGAAAGGTATTGCGGTACTATTTCTAAAACCTCTGGCGTTGAATGTATGTGGATATTGAAATTACAAGCGTCTAGTCCGTCATTCATAATCCAGCCGTCGTCCATTAGAGAATATCCGCGTCCATAATCCAAAGACCTATTCCATTTTCCATATAACAGTATTAGCACCAAATTCAAAAAGACAATCATAGTATACAAAAACATATGCTAGTTTCCTGCAAGAGAGAAGCGGTCAACAGTTTTCAATGATGCCGGCAAGACATCATGATGTTCCAAAAATATCAAATCCGTATCGCTGATCAGTATTCTTAATCCATAATATTCGTTATAAAGTCGTCATCTAAAGAATGATGTATCTCAGTCACGCTTTGATTGTGACTGTTCATATGAGTACCATGAGGATCTTGAAGTACATGGGTTCATACGGCCCCTAGCCCCGGGTTAAGCGGAATTAGACACAAGTTACGAAACGTAGCGCCATAGATCTTGCACGCTACGTTCGTATTTTGCTATCAGCATGCGATATGTATCGGCAAATTTGAGAAACTTTGAGTGTAGGCGCTTGGTGGAATAGCCCTGTTTTTTAAGTTTCTGCACCAGTGTTTTGTGACGTTGATTAAAATCGTCACATTTAACACAGGATCTAGCAAATACTACTAAGCGAGATATGTATACGCCATATGCAGGTCCCACTGGAATATTACTGTCCAGAAAGGGATAGTTTACGATGTCGAAATTGTAATCATCTCTTTTGTCATAAAGTCGACGAGAGAGAATGCTCAAAATGTCTTATGGGCGCGGATATTCTCTAATGGACGACGGCTGAATTATGAATGACGGACCAGACGCTTGTAATTACGGAAGAACTTGATGCTAAAGGCCACATACCGTACAGACATGTATCCACATGGGATTTCTCGACTCTCTATACTACAATCCCTCATCAGGACCGTATTGACCGTCTAAGTCCATTAATAGTATCTGTGTTCAAGAAAACTGATCGTAGATATATTAATGTAGGAAGCCATAAAGCATTCTTTAGCTCTACTACATACAAGAGGTATCATTCATGGGAAGTTTCTTTCTTTATAGAGTTGCTTGAACTTCTCATTAAAAATATCTGTGTGAAATTTGGCAACACAATATATCAACAGCATATAGGTATTCCAATGGGTATTAATTGTGCACCCCTGTTGGCTGACCTATATCTGTTCTCTTATGAATATGACTATATGCAGGCGCTTTCAAAAACCGATCCATTCAAAGCCCATTCCTTCTCATTCACCAAACGCTATATAGACGATCTTCTTGCTGTGGATAATCGCTATATAAATGACGCAGTGATGGATATATATCTACCTTCACTGGATTTGAAGGAAACTACAGATACCCCTACATGCACATCATATTTATACCTATATCTCTATAAAAATGAAGCGGGCCTTCTCTCTCGTCGACTTTATGACAAAAGAGATGATTACAATTTCGACATCGTAAACTATCCCTTTCTGGATAGTAATATTCCAGTGGGACCTGCATATGGCGTATACATATCTCGCTTAGTAGCATTTGCTAGATCCTGTGTTAAATGTGATGATTTTAATCAACGTCACAAAACATTGTTGCAGAAACTTATAAAACAGGGCTATTCCACCAAGCGCCTCCACTCAAAGTTTCTCAAATTTGGCGATACATATCGCATGCTGATAGCAAAATACGAACGTAGCGTGCAAGATCTATGGCGCTACGTTTCGTAACTTGTGTCTAATTCCGCTTAACCCGGGGCTAGGGGCCGTATGAACCCATGTACTTCAAGATCCTCATGGTACTCATATGAACAGTCACAATCAAAGCGTGACTGAGATACATCATCCTTTAGATGACGACTTTACAACGAATATTATGGATTAAGAATACTGATCAGCGATACGGATTTGATATTTTTGGAACATCATGATGTCTTGCCGGCATCATTGAAAACTGTTGACCGCTTCTCTCTTGCAGGAAACAAGCCTATGTTTATGTATACTATGATTGTCTTTTTGAATTTGGTGCTAATACTGTTATATGGAATATAGAATAGGTCTTTAGATTATGGACGCGGATATTCTCTAATGGACGACGGCTGGATTATGAATGACGGACTAGACGCTTGTAATTGAAAATATATCTCTCGTAGATGACGTTAGTCTCACCGAGACAGTGTCTTTCCATCAGAGTTATTATAGTTTCCATGTTATGCTGGTCATCAGGATTCTCGAACGGCAGGCCATTATACACTTCCAGTGCATCTGGACCAATGCTAGTGATAAAAGTTGCTATTCTGTATTTGTCATCCTGTTGTTGGAGATTGGTCACGATTTCAAAAGAATCTCATATTTGTCTCCATCTTTTCCAGTTATGAGCAATATTCCCTTTCATATCTAATCGTAGTGGAAGTGGCACATTGCTTTGAAAACCTGGTTTGAGCTTGTAGAATCACAATGACACAACTGGGTTTCCGTAGATTATTTTGCACGCATCGTTCTCTCAAGTGGACTGTGCTAGAGAGCAATCCCTTTAAAATTCGGACAGCCGGAAAAAATTTCCGTTAAGTTTCAGTTCAGAATTCACAATCTAGACGTTGTTGTGCTTAAGAATTATTACATACTTTGAGACAAGCCTTCTGCGCTTCTGACACCATGTTTCGTTTATACTTTTGTGTTTCTAGTTCGGGAAAAATAAAGATAAACACCAGAGCGTTGAGTGACGACCACATGCATTACATCCAAGATCTGGGCGGAAATGACATCACCACTTCGCGTACGTTGTGCACTGCGCTATAGTTACATGATGCACCGCATGGTACTTTTAAGGTGTAGCTTAAACCATGTATCGTAACAAGTCTGTTCTTGCTCATATCGCTTTTTGTGCCAATATAGGGGGTAAATTTGGGACAGCGCTATAACCACAACCTCAAGGAAGCTTCCTATCGGCATCCAACCAGGTCGCGATCACTCAGCGGTAGAAAACGGACAAATATATTTTTGGTATCCAGTGAACTCCCGGAAAGCCTGTGGACGGCTTGAAATAAGAATGAATCGGATTTTTCTCCGAGGGATTTTTAGATTTTGGATAAACGAATCTCTGACACATTTATCTGTTTGGGACACAGTCTCAGCAGTTGCACCCCTCGACACCTTTAATAACCAGATTCCATTTACGGCCCCATAAATCATGTTTAATTCTTTCATTTTTTTATACATCCAGTTGGCTTCTCAATTTAGGTAGGTCTTCCTCCCGTAATTCAGCTATATCCTGGGAGAGGGACCCCACGGAGTCCTCCGTCGCATTTGCACGTTTTCGAAGCGATGATACGTTGGTTTTAATTTGATCAAGATCAATTGCAAAACTAGTGTGTAACTTGGCGAAGCACTAACTGATATCTGACAGATCTTTAACTTTGTTAGCGTCATGTAAAGATTCCATCTCAGATGTGGAGAGTTCACCTTTGTCCGATCCCAAGTTGAACAAAGTAGAAGACGCCATTGCTGCAGTTGAATTTGTTGTCACTCATTTCACCAGCAGGGCGCTTTTTTGTCCTCATACGTAAAAAATAAATTCAGCTTAGGTGTTCAATAATCCCAATGGCGACTTCCCTCGAAAAATTTGGCACGGATGGCTGATAATAGAAGGCATGAAGACGGATTTTGTTCAGGAGGGACACACACTCTCACCTAGCTAGCCAACCATAACCGGAAGTGATGGACATTTGCGGTATCAGGTGTGGCCCCTTGTTTTCTTTGCCTCGCGATGTAGAACACGGTGGTAGGGATCTCGAGGCCATGCGCAGACTTTATTGAAAAGTTACAGGGCGCATGCGCACTGGGCAAGTTGCGCTGGGTGGACGATTTGGGGTCTACTATTGGTTCGATTGGGTCGTGTGACGTATCAGTTTGAAGCACTTGTTTGGAAGCGTCCAACTGGATGGGTGTGGAGTGGGAATATCGTCTATCTGCGCATGAACAGACAGGGAATTTTGGGAAAAGGGTATTGGAATGGACGTTTTGGGTCGAGATGGGCCCATATTGGTTCGAATGGGACGTTTGGGGTTTGATGTTTGATGGACTCGTGGAGAAGCATGTAATGAAATTAGGATTATGGCGCGTACGCACAGTAGAAAAATGCAAGTTTAGGGGCCTAGGTGGGTCAATATTGGTCCGATTGGGCTGTGGAAGATATCAAAGTGAAGCTCTCGTGGAGAAGCTTCCGAATGAATGGGCGTGGGGTGGAAGTTACGTACTGGTGCGAATGCGCAGACAGGGAATTGTGGGAAAAGGGCATTGGAATGGAGGTTTTGGGGTCGAGGTGGACCCATAATGGTCGTGTGAGGTGTCGTATTGAAGCTCTCTTGAAGTAGCATCCGACAGGATGTGTCAGGCGTGAAAGTAAGGCTAGGGCGCGCATGCACAGACCGGGAATTTTGGGGAAGGGACATTGGAATGGACCTTTTGGGGTCGAGGTGGACCCATAGTGGTCCGAATGGGCCGTTTTGGGTACCAGTTCGAAGCACTCGTCGCTCCGACTGGACTAGTGTGTAGTAATCTATTCGTAATGCCTCGACGCCTTATATTAACGCTACAAGTCTCGTGTGCTCTCGTCCAATCAGAAACCGCCATTTGAGAACGTTCAATATTCGGTCATGTTTGTTCTTGCCAGTTTGATGTATTCTCGGCTACTCTTGTCCAATCAAAAAGGGCAGTACTAGAAAAGGCGCCTTTGAGTAGACATCTTGGGGTAGAGATGGACCATCCCTGGTCCAAATGGGGCTTGGGTGGTATCCTATTGAAGCTGTTATCAGGTAGAGCCGGACTGGGGTAAAACGCGTATACGCCTTGACGTGTAGGAGAGAAAGTATAGTTTCAGATGTGCCCGTGTGTGTGTAGTAGAGAAAGAGGGCCATGTTCGGTCTGTCTACCTGGTAATGTGTGTGTGTGTGCGTGTGTGTGTGTGTGTGCGTGTGTGTGTGTGTGTGTTTCTCACTCAAGTGTGCTGTGCAGAGTGGTGTGCCCTTGTGGGGTGGTTTCAATTGAAAGTCGCGTTATGCTGTACATGCGCATTCGGGTTGTAGTAGAGAAAACGGCTATTTTGGGGGTACGTTGGGCGTGCTTGGGTAATCTCATCGAAATATAGCGTGCAGGGGGCGTCATACTGAAGCCTTCATCAATAAAAACAAGTTCAGTAATGTTCATATAGTTTATTATCCCCAAAGTTACATCATACTCAAACTGAGGAGCCGTTCGGGATACGTGTATTATGATGCTTAATCACAGAATATAAATTAAAATATTACCATGTTTTTTTTATTCCAAGCACCGTAATATAAGGTACAGGTGTTCACAGAGCAGACTTTAACCATCAACATGTGGACCAATTGCAACATGTTACGGTACATATCAGTGCATGGATGACGACATTCAAACGATGGGATGGTAGATCCGTTTAGCCACGAAAAACGTGACATTGTCTCCACCTGCCATGCTTCGTCGGGGCGTTGTTGACAAGCCCATTCTAAGGGATCCATGGTCTCCAGTTGCTCCAGCTTCGTCTCCAGTGAACTCTGATTGGTGATGGTGAAGGGCTGGTCGTACAGGCGGTTGTTAGTACTGGAATACAAAAACCGGAGAATCTCTGTCTCTTTATGGCGTAAAATGTAGCCAAAGGCGAGATTTACCTTGAAGGCTGTAGTTTTGGTTATTAACGATGGTTTTCACGAAGTTGGAAAGCTGAGCCAAGTCCACCAGACGGAAATTATAGATGTCTAACAGCGGGCGATGACGATGGAAACACCGTCGATTCATGGACCAATGGTGCCGGGAGAGGTCATTAACTACAATTGTATAAGACAATAGATCGCTGGGGACATCCACTGGATATTCTTGAAAATATTCGATGTTTTCAGGCGTATGACGTTTCGTTCCCGTAGCGCGCCCCCTGTACAAACCTTTTGGTCTTTCATATATGTTGGCATTGTGGGAAGTTGATGTTGGGTTGACATCGAGCCTTACACACTAGTCTTTTGTGTTAAATGCCGTCATTTTCTTCTGACGACGATACAGCTCACCAATCGTCAGTGTACGAGTTGTCACAGCGACACAGCTCATCAATTACCAATATACAAGTTTTCAGAGCATTTCCATCATAGCTCTCTAAATTTGTATCTAATACTGCTTATGCCGGAGCTAGGGGCCGTTTGGTCATGTCATCCAAGTTGCCACATGAAAGGTACAATAAAAACGTACCTGAAACACAACACATATCACGAATCGTTAGATTCTTGGTGTGTGCTTTAGAATAGGTTGACCAGAAGACTATACTGTGCAGTCATGTGGCTCTGTCAGTATATCGGCACCTCTTCCCACTTTCCTTATATGTGTTGTAATACGCCTAGCGGCATCGAACATTTTCAAGAAGATCCAGTGGATGTCCTTAGCTATCTCTTACCAGATGCCAGTGCAGTAAGTGACATCTACAGGGGCCATTGGTTCATGATCCGACGATGTTTCCACCAATTTACGGCGGGTGGACCTGGCTCCAATCTCCAACTACGTGAAAGCCATCTTTTACGATCAAACTACAGCCTTCAAGTTGAATCTGGCGTTTGGTTATGTGCTGCAGCATAAGGCAACCAGTCTAGTACTTTTACCCGTGCAGTAACATCCAGGCATTTTACCAGCCGTTTACCATTACGGATCGTGCGTCGCTAGAGCCCTTTTCACTCAAGTGGACCAATTGGATGTCTTGGAATGGGCCCATCAACAACGCTCCAACACCCAATAGGTCGTGGAGAGGGTGACCAATGTCACCTTTTTCGTTACCAAGCTGACCGACCACCCCAACGGAGGGACGTATTCACCCATGCCCTGATAGATACCGTTATATGCCGAATATACTCTATTTCTATATCCTGATCGCTCAATTCAACTCTGTAAACACTGCTACCTAACATGATGTTTGATATTACAATTTTTATTCCGCGAATAAACACCATAATAAACATATCCCGAACGGCTCCCCAGTTTGGGTATGATGTTACTGTGGGGATAATAAACTATATGAATATTACCGAACTCGTTTTTATTGACGAAGGCTTCAGTATAACGCACTGCACGTTATATTTCGATGAGATTGGCCAAGTACGCCCCGACGTACCCCAAAATATCCTCTTTCACTACTACAACCCCACTGCGCATCAACAGCATGACGCGACTTTCAATTAAAACCACCCCACGAGGGTGCACCACCCTGCAAGGCACACTTGAATGAGATACACCACACACACACACACATCCATACCCACACTAGTAGGTAGCCAGAGCGACCATGACCACTTTCTCTACTAATCACACCTGGGCACCTCTGAAACTGCACTTTCTCTACTACACCTCAGTGCGTATACACGTTTCACCCAAGTCCGACTCTACCTGATTAGAGCTTCAAAAGGATACCACCCACGCCCCATTTGGGCCAGGGATGGTCCATCTCTACCCCAGGATTCAGTCTATTCAAATGCGCCTTTTCTAGTACTGTCCTTTGTGATTGAACAAGAGCACTCGCAAGAACAAAGATGACCGAATATTGAACGTTATCAAATGGCCGTGTATGGTTGGTCAATAGAACACGAGAGTTGTAGCGTTAAGATAAGGCGTCAATGCATTAAGAATAGATAACTGCAAACTAGTCCAGTCAGAGCCTGACAATTATGGGTCCACCGCGACCCAAAAACGTCCATTCCAATTACAAGCGTCTGGTCCGTCATTCATAATTCAACCGTCGTCCATTAGAGAATATCCGCGCCCATAATCCAAAGGCCTATTCCATATTCCATATAACAGTATTAGCACCAAATTCAAAAAGACAATCATAGTATACATAAACATGGGCTCGTTTCCTGCAAGAGAGAAGCGGTCAACAGTTTTCAATGATGCCGGCAAGACATCATGATGTTCCAAAAATATCAAATCCGTATCGCTGATCAGTATTCTTAATCCATGATATTCGTTGTAAAGTCGTCATCTAAAGAATGATGTATCTCAGTCACGCTTTGATTGTGACTGTTCATATGAGTACCATGAGGATCTTGAAGTACATGGGTTCATACGTCCCGTGGCCCCGGGTTAAGCGGAATTAGACACAAGTTACGAAACGTAACGCCATAGATCTTGCACGCTACGCTCGTAGTTTGCTATCAGCATGCGATATATATTGCCAAATTTGAGAAACTTTGAGTGGAGCCGCTTGGTGGTGTAGCCCTGTTTTATAAGTTTCTGCACCAGTGTTTTGTGACGTTGATTAAAATCGTCACAATCAACACAGGATCTAGCAAATGCTACTAGGCGTGATATGTATACGCCATATGCAGGTCCCACTGGATTATTACCGCCCAGAAAGGGATAGTTTACGATGTCGAAATTGTAATCATCTCTTTTGTCATACAGTCGACGAGAGAGAAGGCCCGCTTCATTTTTATAGAGATATAGGTCTAAATACGATGTGCCTGTAGGGTTATCTGTTTTTTCCTTCAAATCCAGCGATGGTGGATATATATCCTTCACTGCGTCATTTTCCCACAATTCCCGGTCTGCGCATGCGCGCCATTGCGTTACTTCCACGACCGATCCATCCAGTCGGATGCTACTTCACGAGCGCTATGACACCTCACACGACCCAGTACGCCCATTACTAGCCCACCACGACTACAAAACGTTCATTCCAATGCCCTTTTCCCTCAATCCCTGTCTGCGCATGCGCAGATAGACGATATTCCGACAATCCACCCATCCAGTCGGAAGCTTCTCCATGAGTGCTTCAAACTGATACCCCATACGGCCCATTCGGACCGTTATGGGTCCGCCTCGACCCCAATACCTCCATTCCAATGCCCTTTTCCACAATTCCCTGTCTGTCTGCGCATGCGCGCCATTACGTAACTTCCACTCAACACCCATCCGTTCGGACGCTCCTCCAAGAGAGCTTCACTTGGATATCTTCCACTGCCAAATCGGACCACTATTGGCCCACCCAGTCACCCAAATGTCCATTCCAATGCGGGGTTTTTCTGCAGGGCATGCGCGCGATAACCCTACTTTCACTACATACTAGTCCAGCCGGATGCTTCTCCACGAGTGCTTCAAACTGCGATGATATCCCATACGGCCCATTCGGACCAATATGGGTCAACCTCAACCCCAAAACGGCCATTCCAATGCCCAAGCGTCTGGTCCGTCGTTCATAATTCAGCCGTCTTCCATTAAAGAATATCCGCGTCCATAACAAAAAAGGCCTATTCCATATTCCATATAACAGTATTAGTACCAAATTCAAAAAGACAATCATAGTATACATAAACATAGGCTTGTTTCCGGCAAGAGAGAAGCGGGCAACAGTTTTCAATGATGCCGGCAAGACATCATGATGTTCCAAAAATATCAAATCCGTATCGCTGATCAGTATTCTTAATCCATAATATTCGTTTTGAAGTCGTCATCTAGAGAATGATGTATCTCAGTCACGCTTTGATTGTGACTGTTTCTATGAGCACCGTGAGGATCTTGAAGTACATGGGCTCATACGATCCCTAGCCCCGGGTTGAGCGGAATTAAACACAAATTACGAAACGTAACGCCATAGATCTTGCACGCTACGCTCGTATTTTGCTATCAGCATCCGATATGTGTCGCCAAATTTGATAAACTTTTTTGAGAAGTGACCCGGTTGTGACCTTTGAACCGGGTGTGACCCGGATGTCACGTGACCGGAAATGACGTCATTAGCTTCAGCCTCATTTTTCCTAATGAATTTCCACTCTCTCTACTACTGTCGAGGATTATGCAAATAAGACTCAACAATTGATCTAAGATGACCGGCTTATGGGGTTAAACAGCTCATTTCTAAGAAATGTCTGCTTCAAGCTAAAAATAATCCCTTTGAATTTGACGAATTACATTTACCAAGACGAACAAGATTCGGATGACTCTATATGTCCGCCAACTTGAATTCCCCAATTCTTTTTGTGGATGATGATTATACGAAGAGTCAAACTAGGCCCATAAATAGACTGATGAATTTATTTTATGAAGAGGCTTGGCTTTGAGAATTTTTTTTATTTTTAGCTTCATATAAACACAATATCTTGAATTATACGAGTATGACATGAGAAAAACATGAATTTCCAGATGGCTCCTTATGATCGCCATTTCGAATTTAACAGTTATTTTTTATCCGAAGACTAAGCAAAGAGATGCAACGTGAGCACAAGGTGTTTGTCTATGATGTGAGACCCATCGGTTTTGATCAATTTGCACAACCAACTAAGGATAGTGCCTTGAGCTATACAAGCAACATGAAAAAATCATGATTTTCAGATGACACCCATATGGCCGCCATTTTGAATTTGACCATCAAATCTTCATCTTAGGGATAAGCGAATAGATACAAAATAAGCGTGAGATGTTAGGCTGTGCTTAGAGATACCTTGATATTGATAAATTTGCACAATGAGCTAAGAATGATGCCTTGAACTATACGAGCCACAAGAAAAGTCCCCATATGGCTGCCGTTTTGCATCAAAATCAAAACTTGATCTTAGATATATGTAATTAGATGCAAAATGTGCGTAACATAATAGGCTATGGTAAGAGATCTCTCAGTTTTAATAAATTTGCAAAGTGAGCTAAGAATGATGCCTGAACTGTAAGAGCAACATGAAAAAGTATGATTTTAGCATGATACCATATAGCCGCCATTTGGAATTTGACTATCAAATCAAGATCTTAGTGATATATGAATATATCCAAAATGGACGTAAGATGTTAGGCTATGGTAAGAGATCTCTCAGTTTTCATAAATTTTCATAACGAGCTAGGAATAATGCCTTGAACTGTACGAGCAACGTGGACAAGTATGAATTTCCGATGACCCCATATGGTCGCCATTTTGAATCTGATCATAAAATCTTAATCTTAGGGATATGTAAATAGATTCAAAATAGGCGTAAGATGTTGGGGGTTATGATAAGCGATCTCCCAGGTTTGATAAATTTGCATACTGAGCTAAGAATAAAGCCTTGAACTGTTTGAGGAATATGAAAAAGTGTGATTTTCAGAATGACCTCATATGGCCGCCATTTTGAATTTGATCTACAAATATTGACTTTAAGGTGAGTATATGTAAGACTATGCATAGAGATCCCTCGGTTCTGAAAAATTTGCTCAGTGATCTAAGACATATGCACATTTTAAAAACAACCTGAAAAAGTGCGATTTAAATGGAGATCGAAATTGAGAAAAACATGTTTTTATGTTATATATCTATATGTTTTATGATACAAGTTTAAACACGTAATGATAAATTATCTATATGTTTTATGATGCAAGTTTAAACACGTTATGAGAAATTGTGTGCAGTCTATCAACAATATAACAGGATGTGTTTCAGTGTCTCAAAGCCTGAGTTTTGTAGATTAATAAACCATAAAAACTAAAAACAAACTGACCACTATGTCCGAAAAACACAAATTTGGGCATTCACCGCTACGTTGTAGAGTATGATATTCCGCAGACATCTAGCATAGTTGCCAGCTTCTAACAAAAAAATGCCGTAGTAAGTGTTTTCGTGCCCCTGTGGCCGGCCGACTATATATGACTTGAAGAGATTGCTATGAAACTTACCTAACGTAACCAGGGTGAGAACCAGACACGTAGCAAAAATCATCATTGCATTTCTTCTTCGGAAACAGACCGGACCTTTCTGTGGCGTACCGAATCCTATTGTGTTGTGCAATATTGTGGTCGTGTCAGACGTATATGAATATCGTAGTGTCTGCAGTATAACCTAATAAATGCCCTTGTTTGTCTCATAAGGCTGAATCTAATCTATTAGTTCAATAGAGTATAGTTTCCCGGTAACGGTGCTATTTTTACTCTATGTACAAACAGGACTATGAGCGGACGTAGGGTCGCCTGTACTTCCCTTCACGTTCACAACATGTAGGACGAAATAATCCTAGACCAGTGAGGTAAAAAAGACTGTTGTGCCATACCAAGAACTACTTTTGTCTTTAGATGATAAAGTATAGAAGTGCTCGTGCAAATTATACATTATTTCATATATTCGTGTACAACCATGCACATGTTTAAAAATAATACCCCATTCCGCTCTTCTATATCACTCGTGCCATATTTCGATTAATTTTAATGCAATGACCTATATCAGCTCCAAATCAATGTTCTTGTTTATTGTTTCGATAGCTGTAGTCCCATATGCTAAGCGCAAAGCCTCGGTAGTCCCTGACAAGGCAAAGCCATAGAGGTTCTTGAAAGGAAAGTGTAGTAGTAATTGGATTCGTTTGGCGTTCCAGGGCTACCAAAAATGGCACTCCTATTTACGCCAGGCTCCTAAAATTTTAATAAGTTATCAACATCCATTATTTTATTTTTAAGATGGGCTCGTACTTTTGATAAAATCTCATTACCCGCTCTAAGAGATATATAGATATATATGTTTTTCGTCACAACTTATTTACAAATAAGAGTATATATGCATTTACTATTTATTTTTGATAAAATACTGCATTAAATTTTATATTCTTGAATGCCTTTTTAACGAAAGTGCAGAATGCAAACAACCCCTTGGGTTCCCCTTTAATAAATCACAACTGGCGTTTTGACTCGTGACTACTGTGAAAGCGAAAGTTACATTGTGTTTACGTGTGCGGTTCACTTACCTGATTGAATTCAACGCTGTAATTTTCCTAGAATAAACTACAATAATCCAGGAGACAGACAATGCCTCGAAATCCCGGTGAAATTATCTCAAACGATCAGTTGGGACGGCGAAAGGAACCCTGGTGAAGCTCGCTTGCTTCGCTGTGTAGATGACGTCAGTCAGGAATCTGGAAGTCAGTATTGGAGAATATGCAAATGAAGGACAATGAACTTTGCGGCCGTCCTGTGAATTAACTAAAGAGAGAGTTGGAAGCGAAGATTTACCAGTTACGTCCGTTATGAATTATGGTTTGTTCCTCCATAGCCATATTTTCCCAGCGAAGTCCAGATAAGCTGATTGGGGATTGTGGTGCAATGACATTGGCATCGTCGTGTAAGACGAGACACGACGACAACGAGAAGTCCATACAGCCCGAGTTGAAGATCGGGGGAAGAAGACAGACGTCGGATTTAACCTCGGAGGGGCCAGGTTCGGGTGAGACGAGATACGACGTCCATCCACACGGGAGTGGACGAAGACCTGGAGAAGGAAGATCATAGAATTATATGTCAGTATTGTATTAATTTGCTTTGGCTGTCATTACAGGTCTTCCTTTCCAACCTCCTCGATCCAGACAAGGTGACAGATTGAAAAGAACTCCCTCGTTGGCCAAGATCAGTGCACGAGTGCGTTCACGGTAGCCTGACAGTTTGTCTTGGGGACCATACGCACTCTCTTGTGGATCTGAAACATCCATTTCCCACGAAACGTTTCACCTTCATCATTAATTTTCTGTCTAAATACTTTCAAACTAATATATACACACCCTTAAACAAATGGTACCCTAGATTACAGGATGTTATAACTCGATCTCTCCCGTGCAGCATCCAGGCATAGTGTATCCTACATGAACTGCTCAGAAGTAAGGCGGTCCGTATAGGCGACAGCATTCGAGGAGAGTGTGTCTCGAACGACATGCAGGATGCATGGGGCAATCACGTATTCCATTTGTGTAATATGAGAGGGTAATTATAACTATGTCGTCTAAAAGGGATGAATACTTTATTCATATTTTTTCGGCAGTATCTATCAGTGACCTTCTCAACTTTCTACATCATTATATTCCGACTGCTGTTTCGAACGTAATGTTCTTCTCAAGGAATATTGTTTACAAATGACAGACTGGTATATATACAAATACAGGGTACAACTGTCGCTAGACGACGTGTCTGGCTTAAAGCTGACATGACCTTATTTAATGCACGAATGGTAGTGAAAAAAAAGTATTTAGAGATTATAACCCCCGTTGAATAATACCCGCCGGAACTAATCCATATGGAAGTGCCGAGTTTATGACGCCATTCTGCCAAATTCTCATCCGAGTTCCGTTGCCTCCGTCGCATGCATAAAGCCGGAGTCGACCGAGAATCTTGCCAGCCTGAACTGACACTCGAACTGTACACATCATATTTATGCTGTCGTTGTCACCAACCCAAATTCCAGCTCTGTGAGCATCATATTATATCACATTCATGCGCAATCAGTATAAATATATCTGAAGAAAATGGGTAATAAAATGAAGGATCTGGCAACTCAAACACGATTTAGGCATACCGTTCAAACAACACAATGAAACTTGTTGGTCCCGTCACCAGTTTCTACAGGATTATATTTCAAATTACCTCACTCGGCAAAGAGGGCGCACGAAGAGACTATTCTTCGTTTGATAATTCTTGCGGCTCTATACGACGCACTCCACATGCGATCTCTTTTTCAATTCCCGAAATGACGATACTACTCCAGGCCTACCCATGTTTACCGTTTACTGTGCCCAGGGGGGAATACGAGAGTTTCTGTTGCCGTTGGAGACTATTTGTGCAAAGCGGAATGGTAAATTCCTAAATACGGAGTTACCAACTGAGAGCCCCTATTGCGATAGTCAGCCCGTCCAGTATTTTTGTGACATATCCACCAGTTGTATAGAAAGGTGAAATCTCTTAGCATTCGTGGTTGGGAAACCTCTAACCCTTGACCTTGGGTTGCTATGACAACTTGAAGAGGTCACTTCCGGTGACATGAAAATAAGGTCTATAGAAATGGCCACAGATCTCGGCAAATATCCGGAAAAACGGACTTTCCATATAGCCAAATAGGTCTAGATAAACCATCTTGGGTCCACATGGGTTGTGCAAAGTCTCATATTGAAGCGTTCGCCGAGGGAACTTCGGATCAGGTTACTGGGGTGTGGATGAAAAATCGGATTCCGGACAAACACAAAATTCGGAATAATGGATATTACGAGACTGGCGGACATTACACCCATTTGTTTACAAGGGTTGGGAGATAGCACGAGCGATAGGTTGCAGTCAACAAGGCATGATGAGTCTGTCTAGCCTGACAAGTTAACACCTCCTGCATGTTATCGGAGTTGCAGAATTAGATGTGACTGAATGATAGGGTTAGGTTCAAATGAGTGAGTCAGTGAGTGAATTTTGCCCAGCGCACGTCTCATCGCAGTGGCTCTAATGATGGGGAGTAAAATCCCTACACTCATACACCCAACTATATCTAGCATCTACTGTCTTATCGCCTTCACACAATCAAATGAGAGAAAGAATGATGAACAACAACAACAACGAGCATTTTTCGTTTACACAACAAGCATTTAGTGTATTACACATTTTATTTATCTCCTACGTCATCACATGGCAACAAAGCTGCGGGATCCGCGATGGGTGCGTTTACTATTCGCCTATGCTATTGTAAGTGTATCAGACGAATCATCGGCCATGTTCTCTTGTCCGTGTGAAATGACCATCCATTCGTTCTGGTCTATCCCTTCGGACAGTCCAGAGTACTGTGATGCCAACATATCCTGGAACTGCTGTTTTCACAATTTGATCGCGGTTTTCACCGCCTCTGCGAGTGGTAACCCTAAATCCGCTTCCGGTGATGACGTCATTTCCATCTATGTCACTTACAATACACTTACAATCACTTACAATATATATGGTATCATCGGCACACCCAGGTGTGAACACATCCGTGAAAGGACATCGTTTCGGGCGATGACATCACTTCCATCAAGTGCGATGCCCAATCGTGAAAGAATGTATCAATCTAGCAACAGGACTCAGAAGCTGCGAAAGTGACCTGAGACATAGCGGATTTCTGGGAGCGGAAACGGGATCATATTCGCGTATGTACACAATTAATTTCCGGCGGAACTTTTCTCCAACATGGCTGCACCCTGTGAGGTTGAGCATGCCGCCCCACGGCGTCAACTTCTATTATTCAACATAGAAATACTTTTGTATAATTTGAATGTATTATATTCTTATGATTAAAATTAACTTCATTACACAATAAAATGCGATCGCTCGATTATCAGAGGCGCTACTTCGTAGACGGCTCACTACGTGATTGCCATACGCTCCCCACGGGAGGCTCTTTGTTCGTTCTATGTGAAACGCTAAATGTCGCAAATACGGAAATAGCCGAACTTGAGATTGAGCATGTGTGTGCAACGACGTTATGGCGTTCAGACGAGTTTGAAGCGTAACGACGGGCATTGAAGCGCGTCACTACGTTTCATTCATTGTCCATTCCACAGGATATTACGTGAGCATTTTAGACCATTCAGAGCTTCTGAGCTGTCTCACTAGGACGTTGGGATGCTAATATAGGTGTTTGCAGGGCATTACTGTGAAGCGTCTATAAAAGCAATCCTGACGTTCACCAGACGCTACGATATGATGCCACACCAGAACAATATACATGGGTACGGAGAAGTCGACGCAGACACTGAAAGCTTTCTGGTGGACACTGTATTGATATGATTTCCCATCCCCGAATGCTAAGAGATTTCCCATTCTATACTACTGATGGATGAGTTAAAAATGAACTGGGTGACAATCGGAACAAAAGTCCCTTTCAGTTTGTACCTCCGTCTTTAGGAATTTGAGTATGGGTAGGCCTGATTAGTAGACTTAAAATACAACAATGTGGAGAGATTAAAAGCGATAATTCAAATAAGTACAATACATGCAATAAACAATAATCAAAATCAAAAATAATTGGTCTTTGATACAGAGGTGGGTATTTTCAGGATGTGACATGCTTCAACAGTTTGATAAATACGTACTTGTATTGCATGAAATCTTCTAACTTCACAAAGTTGTTAAACAAACAAAATAACAAATATATTCAAGATCTATGTCATCCGTCAATTCGGAACCATACTTTTCTATTTAGTATTTTGTAAAAAGGGAAAACTTTAAATGAAGGGGTCAAATGTAGAGCACACTGTCTGATGTGTGCAGGGAGATTACAATGGTTTTCGTTATTAATCTGTTGCCTGTGAACGGTTAATCCAGAGCTTAAATCTGTGGTTTGACCGATATACTGTTTTCCACAGCTCTGACAAATCAGTGCGTATACAACATATTTACTGTCACATGACATGTTGAATTTAACCTCAAACACAGAATTAGTGTCATTGAATTCAATGCTAGGTCCTTCTAGTATATGGATACATGCGCCACATTTCGATCTGTTACATTTCGCGACTCGTGCATGTAACTGGCTTTCCGAAAAACGAACTTTTGTAAGAATCTGCTTAAGATTTAGGGCTTGTCTCTTGCTATTAATAAAAGATGAATTTTCAACAATATCTTTCATTCTAGCACTGTTGTTTAGAATAGGTAACGTGTTTAGCACTATCGGGAAAATGTTATATT
Source organism: Hanleya hanleyi (assembly GCA_036873755.1). Lineage (NCBI taxonomy): Eukaryota > Metazoa > Mollusca > Polyplacophora > Lepidopleurida > Hanleyidae > Hanleya > Hanleya hanleyi. The sequence goes on along the minus strand of JAVTVY010044494.1, from coordinate 139,487 downwards.
ATTCGGGTTGTGTGTAGTGACGAGAGGTATAACATTTCCGTTTGCGGCTTCAGTGGATGACTGACGAAGTTCGCTTCTGGGTTGAGCAGATACCTTCCTTATTCCCTTATCAATAAGGCCCTCTGGATAACCTCGAGACATTAAAGAGTCTTTCAGCTCAGTTAGCCGTAGCGCCCGAATACTGGGATCTATCACGATAGTGCAGATTCGGCGCGCCAAAGTGTAGGGAATATTTTCTCTGGTGTTTCTTGGATAAGCGCGCCGAATCTGCACTATGGTAGATCCCAATATTCGGGCGCTACGGCTAACTGAGCTGAAAGACTTTAATCTCTCGAGGTTACCCAGAGGGCCTTATTGATAGGGGAAATAAGGAAGGCATCTCTACTCAGCGAACTTCGTCAGTCATCTGCTAAAGCCGCAAACGGAAATGTTATAACTCTCGTCACTACACACAACCCAAATAATAATAACATTTTCTCGATAGTGCTAAACGCGTTACCTATTCTAAACAACAGTGCTAGAATGAAAGATATTGTTAAAAATTCATCTTTTATTAATAGCAAGAGACAAGCCCTAAATCTTAAGCATTAAGGTGCAGAAATGGTTATTATTGTCTCGCATGCTACTTAGCAGATTCGCTACTTCGCAAATAATTTCTCAAATCAGTGACATTTAGAAAGGTGTGTGCTACTTTGAAGATAATTTCTAGGATTACTGCTAGTTAGCATTTATGATAAATCGCAAACGCAAATTGTCGGACTGCCCCTCCCGAAAGAAAATATATTGTATAATTAGCACAAATGCTAAATATTGAATATTCCTTCTAAATCGCAGCTCCAAATTGTACGAATGTCTCTCCTTAAAGAAAATATATTGTATAATTAGCACAAATGCTACATATTTTCAAACTTGCATGGGCAGGTGAATAGAGTACACCTTCTTTGCTGGTCTGTGCAACTCCTCTGACAATAACAGGGATTATTCTATCGCTCTTCCTGGTTAAACAACGCGCATGCGCTGGTATATAAGGATTTTTCAGACAGTCGCAAGTACTTTTTCATTTGTAGTCTGTGCAACTCCACTCATATAAGAACAGATTATTCTATCGTTCTTCCTGGTTAAACAACGCGCATGTGCTGCTTTTTAGGACGCCTACAGAATGGGCGATATAAAGGCAACCTCACTGATGCAGACAGCTGACATGTATTCAGACTTACTGGCACAACAAACCAATCATTCAACGACACTGTATGTTGGCATGCACCCTATGACTGACGGTGTTTTGGAGACAATCGGCCCCTTTCAATGTAATTTCGAAAGAATCAAAACGCCAAAAACAACATCTTCCTTTGGTACTTGATTTAAACAGTATATTTATTTCACCAGGGAAACAGGGATCGGCGAACAGGCAGAGCCTATTTGAACGCCTCTCCCAACAGACATATTACACATACATGTACAATAACAAGATGACAGACAGTAAATAGGATAAGAAACAGTTACAAACATAATACATTGTATATAGACGTATACACACACATACATATATACACACACACACATATACATACACACATAGACACATATACGCATACATATATATATTATTATCATTATTATTATTATTATATATTATTACATCTGTACGTTTTACATCTACACACCGGGTAGCACACCAAAGTACAAAACTTGAAACATATACGAAGGAATGAATCAAACAACATAAATACATAAACAACATAAATACATACGGTGTACGCAGATGAACGTTAGTCATTGAGTGGGTTAACATACATGTATTTACATAAAAAAACTGTCATTAGATATATAAATGACACATTAGTTAGGAACATATTTATAGAGAGGAGTCGCACTCGATTTGTTAATTTACGTGTTACATAGACGTGTTGTGATTTGTCATTAGATATTATTTATTGTTGTATATATTTGTTATATTATTTAATGGCAAATAGGTTTTAAGTGTAAAGGCAATCCTGAAACAATGGCAAATTGGTATTTAGTGTACAGGCAATCATGCTGAGCGAAGACCTGGCGTGGTGGGCGGTAATGTAAATCTTCTAGAGCGTAGTATAAATTCATGCACGGGTTTGAATATATTCACGTTATCTTGTGTTGACAGGTTGCGATCGCCATATAGTAATACTTGAATGTTGAATACTGTTTCTGGAAGGCTATGGAACAGCTCTCTGCGCAGTTCGGTGAAGTTTGGACAAACTAGTATGAAATGAGTAGCATCTTCGTATACATAGCCACAGGAGCACACAGAATTTTCTGATATATGTCGTTCGTACATATGTGCTTTGAGAAGACTACATCCAAGTCTTAGCTGAGCATGAATTATCTGTACTTCGCGCAGGCCATAGTAATAATATGTAGGAACAGACGGGTCGTTTGAGGATAGTGACAGACAGAATGAGTGGTATGAAGGCGACTGACGGGCAAGGGGAGTGAGATCATTCCACAGTCTAATTGTAGATGGAAGAAACGAGTTCGCGTGTAAGGCTGTTCTAGAATACGGTGGAACAAAATTATTGGCATTTCTTAGAGGATATTGAGTTGTTTCGGATACTCGCATCGGCAATAATGATGACAGGTAATATGCTGTTTGTCTGTGGATCATATTATAAAATAAACGGAGTTTATGACGTTTTCTCCGTTCACTAAGTGGCATAAAACCGGTTTCTTGATACAGGAGACCATGACTCGTTCCACGAGGACAGCCGGAAATAGTTCTCAAGGCGTCGAGCTGGAGATTTTCAAGAACAGTGGACTGTTGTTGGCTACAGCTATCCCAGACAACGTCTGCATAATCGAATAGAGGTAAAATGAAAGCGGAGAACAACCGTTGCAGAGACTCGCGGGAAAGTCTATATTTGAGGCTCCGTAGACAATTTATCATTGGACTAATTTTCTCAGTCATAGAGTATATATGCCCATTCCACCGGCCGGATGACTGGAATGTCAGCCCCAGGTGTTTATGGCTGTTCACCACTGAGATTTGCGAGTTGCCCAGGAAGAGCGGTGGTTCGGAGTGTGGATTTTGTTTAAGAGAGAAGAGTAGAGACTTAGTTTTCTCAGCACTAAATTTAACCAGCCAGATGTCCGCCCATTAAGAGATTTGTTGGAGATCAGTGTTCATCAGTACAGTTGCTCTCTGTTCATCTTCAACTGCAATATATAGCGACGTGTCATCCGCGAACAATCTTATGTTACAGTGTATATCAGCTACAATATCATTTATATAAATTAAAAATAAAAGTGGCCCAAGAACAGACCCTTGGGGCACTCCAGCGGTGACTGTTTTGGTATCGGAGAGCTTACCATTTATGAGGACGACTTGTTTTCTATTATGAAGGTAATCACATAGCCATGCCAGAAGTTTACCCCTGATGCCAATTGATTGAAGCTTGTGAATGAGACCTTTGTGCCATACTCGGTCAAACGCTTTAGTAATGTCACAGAATACTGCCTTAACTTCCTTACCTTCATCAAGTGCCTTACAGATAAAGTTATAGATATCGACTAATTGATACACTGTATTATCACCGGGCAAGAATCCAGATTGGAAATTGGTTAATAGGTTATTTTCAATCAGGAAGTTAAATAAATTTTCCAAGGGTCAGGCATTTTTGCATCTTCTAAAGATTTGTTAAACAGAGAGCACAGTGGGTTGGCTAGTTCTCTGGTGGCACATTTTAGTACTTTGTTGTTAATTGCATCAGGTCCAGGTGCTTTTGATACATTTAAATTTTGTAGCACGTCTTCTACGTCACTCGTTTGTAAAACAACTGAATTCAGAGTATTAGTATTTAGGGGAAGGTTAGGTAGAACAGCATTACGGTCATCGACTGATGAATTTTCTATGAAGTAGTCATTAAAAGCATTAGCTATGTCTTGTGGATCGATGAAAACTTGGTCGTTATATAAGATATTTGGAAACTGGCTTTGGTTACATTGCTCTTTAGTGTAAGTTTTGATAAGTTTCCACCAATCTTTGTCCTTAAAGTCGGTTTCGGCGATTTTGTTATCCAGTTTGTTTTCATAGTCACTCTTAGCCTGCCGGTTTTTAGATATGGTTTCGTTTCTGACATTTCTAAAGTTTTCCCAATGGAGCGGTAGATTGGATTGTTTGGCTTTTCGATGTATTCTATCGCGTCTTCTCATTTGGCTTCGTAGTTCACTGTTCATCCAGGGTTTGTCGCGGGGTCGTATTATGACAGATTTATTTGGAATATATTGTTTACATGTTTCTATTAAATGGTTCGTTAGTCTGTCAGTGGCGGTGTTCAGTTCACAGTCGAGTAGGTTTGACCAGTTTGTAACAGAGAGAGCATTATTCAAACCATTTTCGTTCATCTGATCATAGAGCCATATTTGACGTTGGTAACAGGGTTGTGAGGATGTTTTGTGGTTCAATATAAGAAATGTTGCATGATGGTCGCTGGCAAATGGGGATATGACCCCGGAATTGTACACGTTGTTTAGACAAGATACCATGATTAGATCTATCAGTGATTTAGAATACTGAGTAATTCTGGTTGGCTCGGTGATTATTTGGTTCAAGTCATACAAATGTTCAAGCTCTCCTTTGGTACTTGATTGCAACAATCAAATTATATTTTAATTAGATGATATTATAAAGGTGCTAAATATTGAATATATTGTCCTTTCTCCGACACGGTGTTACAGATATTTTAATGCGAATCTCTTCTAATTAGAGTAGATTATAAAAGTGCTAAATATTGATATATTTTCATTTCTACGAAAAGGTGGATATTTAACTGCGAATCTCTTCCATTTAGTATAGATTATAAAAGTGTTAAATATTGAATATATTGTCTTTTCAAAAACGCCATGGAGCTACACATTTAAGTGCGAATCTTTTCTAATTAGATGATATTATCAAAGTGCTAAATATTGAATATATTGTCTTTCTCGGACGCCAGCTAGACATTTAACTGCGAATCTCTTCTAATTAGGTGATATTATCGAAGTGCTAAATATTCAATATATTGTCTGTTCTCAGACGTCAGCTACATATTTAAGTGCGAATCTATTCTAATTAGATATTATAAACGTGCTAAATATTGAATATGTTGTCTTTTCTCAGACACGGCGTTACAGATATTTTAATGCGAATCTCTTCTAATTAGAGTAGATTATAAAAGTGCTAAATATTGAATATTTTGTGTTTTCTCCGAAAAAGCTATTGTGGATATTTAACTGCGAATCTCTTCTATTTAGTATAGATTATAAAAGTGCTAAATATTGAATATGTTGTCTTTTTCCAGACGCCAGCTACATATCTAAGTGGGATTTTTTCTAATTATATAACATTATAAAGATGCTAAATATTGAATATATTGTCTTTCGTGGAAGCCAGATAGATATTTAACTGCTAATCTGTTCTAATTAGATGATATTATCAAAGTGCTAAATATTCAATATAGTGTCTGTTCTCAAACGTCAACTACATATTTAAATGCGAATATATTCTAATTACATATTATAAAAGGGCTAAATATTGAATATATTATCCTTTCTCCGACACGAAGTTACAGATATTTTAATACGAATCTCTTCTAATTAGATTAGATTATAAAAGTGCTAAATATTGAATATATTGTCTTTTCTCCGAAAAGTCTCATGTAGAATTTAACTGCGATCCGCTTCTATTTAATACAGATTATAAAAGTGCTAAATATTGAATATATTGTCTTTTCTCCGAAAAGTCTCATGTGGAATTTAACTGTGAATCGCTTCTATTTACTACAGATTATAAAAGTGCTAAATATTGAATATATTGTCTATTCCCAGAAGCCAGCTACATATTCAATTGCGAATCTTTTCTAATTAGATGATATGATAAAGGTGCTAAATATTGAATATATTGTCTTTCTCGGGCGCCAGCTAGATACTTAACAGCGAATCTCTTCTAATTAGATGATATTATCAAAGTGCTAAATATTCAATATATTGTCTGTTCTCAGACGTCAGCCACATATTTAAATGCGAATCTATTCTAATTAGATAATATTATAAACGTGCTAAATATTGAATATATTGTCCTTTCTCCGACACCGTGTTAGATATTTTAATACGAATATATTCTAATTAGACTAGATTATAAAAGTGCTAAATATTGAATATAGATGCTATTAAAGTAACCCACTTTACTGCCTACTGCGGAGTTTAGCAAAAGTATCTGCACAATATTGTCAAGTATGCTATTTAGCACCATGTTAAAGCATCGGAAATTTGAAAAATATCTGGAAAAAAAAGCCAATCCTGCACCTAACTCAGCTTCAGAAGATTCTTACAAAAGCTCGTTTTTCGGAAAGCCAGTTACATGCACGGGTCGCGAAATGTAACAGATCGAAATGTGGCGCAGGTATCTATATACTAGAAGGACCTAGCATTAAATTAAATGACACTAATTCTGTGTTTGAGGTTAGATTCAACATCTCATGTGACAGTAAATATGTTGTATACGCACTGATTTGTCAGAGCTGTGGAAAACAGTATATCGGTCAAACCACAGATTCACGATCTAGATTAACTGTTCACAGGCAACAGATTAATAACGAAAACCATTAGAATCTCCCTGTCAGCCGACATACCAGACATTGTGCTCTACATTTGACCCCTTCATTTAAAGTTTTCCTTTTTTTACAAAGTACTAAATGAGAATCAAGCCTTATTGGATGTTAAAGAAACGATGTTTATAGAAAAGTGTTGTTCTGAATTGAACGGATCACATAGACCTTGAATATATTTGTTATTTTGTTTGTTTAAAGTGATAGTAAACCCTTCGACGAAGTGAAGGTCAAGTGAAAGACAAATTTCAACTCTATCCAAATATATTTTTACTTCACTTGTGCGATTTTTTCTAACCGGGTAAAAGTACTTAACTGTTGTATGGTAACTCATAAGTACCAAGTCAATTTGAATCTTGCATTTAATTTCCTTGATTTTGGTGAAACATGCGCATTGGAACAGTGGGTCTGTGTTGAAACTCAAAGTATACACACCTTAAGTTTGAGTCAAGTATTTGAAATTGCATAAGTATTATAGACAGAGCATAAGTTGGCAACTTGACCTACTTTTTCGTGGAGGTCACGTGGCGGTCAAGGTCATTTGAATGATAGCAATGCATGTACCGACCTGTTCGGAAGTAGGCAGCGCAGATGTTTTCTGCGCAAGTGTGACATCAGGTATGACGTCACTTCCGGTGTGCATGAATCGGGCGTGACCTGGAGTCAAACCTAGTTCTGGTATCGGTGTTACATGTACATCATTGTTTACATCCGGGTCTTTGAATGAACGATAGGCATGTACTGACCTGTATCTGGGTATTTTCCATCCAGTCCATCATCCGGGTCCTTATCTGGCGGGTGACCTATATCCGGGTTTTCCCAGTGTTTTCTTTTTACATCCGCGTCTTCGGTTTTGAATGAATGCATGTACTGATCTGTATATGGGTACGAGATTTTTCCATCTTTACATCCGGGTTCTTTTATCAGTGGGAGGATTTACAGCCAGAGACTTGTCCAGCCGGGTTGTTACAACCGGGGACTTTTCCATCCGGGTACTGGTATGTGGGTCTATAAAAGTCAGCAGTATGGCATTGCTTCATTCATTGGCCTGCCTACTTCACTGGGACCTGACCAGCACCTATCTGAGCCTACCTGAGCACCCTGAGTCTGACCAGGACTTACCTGAATCTGACCAGCACCTGCCACCTTGAGCCATGGACTCATTTGACCGAGCTAAGCTTCTACAGCACCGTATCAAGATCATTGATGAGATGGAGTATGTGGCCGATGTATGTGATCTGCTGATGATGGGAAACATAATCACTAAACACGGTGGTGAAGATATCATGGCGGAGAAGACTATTTCGCGACAAATCAGATGCCTGATCGACCTCATACCATGCCGTGGTCCTTTAGCATTTCAGGCCTTCGTGAAGGCGCTGGGGAAGACGGGGAATGAAGGAATAGCGTCCCTACTTCAACCCGAGGAAACAGAAGATAAAATATTACTCATAGACTACGACATTTCCGAAGACACCGTTCCAGCATCAGGTACCAAACATGCCCACGAAGAGACCGAATCACTTTCACCTACCAAACGTACCCGTCTCGAACTAGCACCCTCAAAAATAGTGCAGCAAGCGCCTCAGGAGGCGGGGAAAGAAACTGATGATTGAAATTACTCAGCAGCAGGTGAACGATTTAATGAATTATATCACCCAGCAGGGTGTGAATGATATCATCCAGCAGGCCTACCTGGCGGCGCGGATACACACTTGGGAGCTGACCTCCTAGGTAACTGTAACCGTGAAAGATGAACAAGTGCACTTTAGTGCACCAGGTTGGGACAACAAACCGCCTAAGCATATCGCGTTGACGTTTGAGACATGGGCAAAAGTACAGGCACTTTACAGACCCGTCGATGTGCTGATTGAGGCTGAGGGGAGCAAAGAAGTGAAATTACCTGCGGGGGACGACGTGTTCCTGAGCTATTCAACCTTGTGCTGGTGCACATTCGCAAATGGTGGTTGAAGAAAGACCAAGACACGTGGTTTTCCTTACCTGAGGGTATCGCGCTGCAAATACCTGCGTGGCGGGAACTTCAAGACCTGACAGGGAAAATTTCTGAAGCTCTGCATGACCAGGTGTCTGAGTATATCTCTAGAAAGTACACGGGATCAACTTAGACAACGCATTCAACACTTGCGTATACTAGCATGTCCAGGCTGCCTAGCTAAGCCCGTGTACCATGGACTGCTGGTGACTGAGCGAGGCGCAAGTCGCGGAGGAATTTCAAGTCGCCTGTCCACCGAGAATTCCACGTGAGATGATTGCGGACTTCATATTCTAGCACCGGGAGGATAAAGACAGGAAAGACTTCAAACAAGTGTTGTTGTTTACAAAATTGAACATTCAGAGACACAATTACCGTGTTTACCTACATTCTATGTTCCTACCGTATTGCTGTTAAACTTTATGATAAAATCGAAACACGAAGAGCCATTATTACCGTGTAAAACTATAAAACCTTATGTTTATTCTACCGTGTTGTTAAAACCTTTTGAACACTGAGACACGTTATTACCGTGTAAATACCGTATTGTTTGTTGTTCATTCTACCGTGTTGTTAATAAATATTAGGAATTCAACTAGTGTGTGAATGTTCACTCTATGCAGGGAAAAGGGGGTGTGTGTGCTTTTAGTTGTGATTTTTTAGTTAGAAAGTCCCTCTATCGGGGGAGATGGTTGGCCCTGATAAGGGCCGTTGGGAAGTAACTATGGTTGGCCGTTGTAACTTCTTCACGGACGTTAGATTCTCTTGGTCCGTACGACGTTTTACTGACACACAGAGCATCTTATGGCCACATGGAAGTCCTCTGTATCTTGGTGGGACCTCGTATTACATAATAACACCAGTACATATATACCGCATAGGGCCAAATGACCACAAGGGAAGAATGCGTACCCCGCTTCATCGTCCTGGCAAACGCCGTACAATGATTTCTTTATCTCTGTATCCAGTCGGAGGCGAAGTACAGCCTTCTCCTCTTCTAGTTCCTCCTCTTCGCCAACCGGGTCATCTCTTGTGGTGGAGTTGTGGGAACCGTTGTTGTTGTTGACGTTGTTGTGGTAGTCGTCGTTGTGGCAGTCGAAGATGTAGAGGATGATGGTAAAATGTGAGTGTTCAACCACCCTATTCGCTCAGGACATGGCGCTTGTATATCTTCGATCTCTGTATCATCGTCGAGAATGTCCTCCATCTCTATATCTTGTTGTCTCGCTACTCTAGGATCTTGTTGGCTGACTGGACCTCTGGAAGCTTCGGGCATTGCTTCAGCAAATAAACGTCTACCATTTTCAGCCATGAAGCGGTCTCTCAAAGCTTCGGCAAACTCTTCCGTGTTGAGTAGTGTTCGTCTAGTATCATCAGCCATAATGTAGTTGAAATGAGTGAGTAGCAGACGACAGCACGCCTGGTTTTTATATTCCACCGCAGGCTAAGGACCCGGATGTTCCACTTGGAGGCCCATACTCTAATGTTTGTGTTTTCAGACTAGTAAAATTTCGGCTTTTAAAGGAAAAAAAAAGACATTTATCCATAAGTTAACCATCTGAATTTTGTAGGAAAATATTATCACCTTCTATGGTTCAAGCCTAGAGTTTTTTTAGACATGGTTCGCGGTTTATTTAAAATTTACCGTGCCCTTTGCACAATGATGCTAGTAAAATTCGGGCTTATAAACGTGGAAAATGACAAAAAAATAACATTTATCGATAAGTTAGCCTTCTGAATTTTGTAGAGCCACATTATAACATTCCAAGGCTCAAGTCTAAAGTTGTTTTAGACAGGGTCGCCCGTGTGTTGAAAATTTAAGCAGCCTTGAAGACCGGTGAGAAAGCACAAGCTCTCCGGTCGACATGACAAACATTGCATAAGCCATCAGTGGATTTCGCTGACGTCTGCGCGCATCCGGGTGTTCGGTGTGCGGTAGATTATAAAAGCCAGGCGCGCTGTCGTCTGTCACTCACTCATTTTCATCATAGCTAGAGTAAAGCAGACTCCACGTAAATCCATTAGCAGCAAGGCGCCCGAAAGCAGCTCACGACCAAGAAGAAGGGTGCCCCAGCCACCCGAGGTGTGAGGAAACCCCACAGATACAGACCAGGCACAATCGCCCTCCGGGAAATTCAGCGTTATACCAAGAACGCAAAACTTTTGATCCGAAAGCTGCACTGTCAGCGTCTGGCTGGTGAAATCGTCCAGAATTTCAAGAAAGATGTGCGATTCAACAGCTGTACCCTCATGATGCTTCAAGAGGCTAGTGAATCCTACTTGATGGAGATGTTCAAGAAGGCCAACAGGAACGCCATGGACGACAAACGTGTGACCATCATCCCCAAAGACATCCATGTGGCTCTGAGGCAGAAGAAGTAGCAGCTGGAGATTGGTAATGACCATGGAATATGGAAGCAGATTGAGTAAATTAGGGGAAGAGGTGGAGATTGATCATGGCGGACTTTAGAATAGTTGTGGGGGTATGAGGTGTGGATATTGTCATAGATGTTATATATTGAATGTGTATTGAGATGGAGATTGGTAATGATCATAGCATATGGAGGAGAGGAGATTGACATATGTAGGTCATTGTGTTATATTTCAACGTGCCACGTTAGAATCTCTCTTTCGAAGGATTGGGTTGGCCCTGAAAAGGGCCGTTGGTTGATTTTTCATCCTGTTAACTCAGGAGAGCTGTCCTGTCTGCCCAAGCTGAATGAATAGCAGCTTCCGGGGCGTTGTTGTTGGTGCTGCTGTTGTTGTTGGTGGTGCTGCTGTAGTTGTTGTTGTTGGGTGGGGACTGGCTGGCGATGGTGTTGTTGTTCCAAGACGTCCAGTGTGACCGCCGGTCAGTCTCTCCCGCTGCCCCTCGCTAGCTGATGGAGATCGTCCCACGTTAGCCCGGTGTTGTTGTTGTTCTCTCGGGCCATTCGTTGAATTTCTTCCAACCAAAATTCCCTGACCTCCCGTACGTCTGCTTCTCTTCTTCTCTCTCTTTCTCTCCTCATTCTCGCTGAGCCCCCGCTTGTAGACATCTTTGTTACCACTTTCATTTTGCTTGCTAGAATAGGTCTGAATATGTCCTCACGCTTCGAAAGATTGTGACGGAATGACACTTTCTCAGGCGTTTCTCACGGCTTTCGCGCCAAACGCAGTGGATGTCGATTGGCTGTCCAAAAAGCCGGGAAGCTGACTGATTAGCTATATTTCCGATCGAGCCATTGGTTGAATTATCGGTCGTGCATTGGTGCAAATAAATGTGTGCATCCTTTCCAGGTTAATCTACAACCCCATCAAGCTCCCTATGGCAAACTTCCATGTTAAATGAATTCCTATGCGATAACATGCACCGAATCATCACGAACTTTCACGAAGGTGGAGTCATTGAAAAAATAAACTATAACGTGTACGGGCACGGACTATAGAGTACAACCAGCACTCAAGACTTATACGAAGAGGTATATTAGTCAATGTTAAATGAATTTCTATACAATAACATGCGCCGAATGATGACGTACTTTCACGAAGGTAGAGTCATCAATAAATAAACTATAACGTGTACGGACACGAACTAGGCTATAGAAAAGAAAACTCGCAAAATATTTTAAAACTATTTAGACAGGCCTTTCTAGCCTTTTCTTCTCATTCACGACCATAGCAGTCTGTGGAACAGACGGTGAGCTCGTGTTCCTTCAACTGACACCCCAAGTCTACCTGATCGTCAATGACGATCACCTGGAGCTCGTCCAAGAAGAACCGTGCGAGGTGAAGACTTTTTTATCGCGATCAGGCTGGACTGTGTTGACACGGTTGTTACAGGGCAAAGAGCCCGAAGTCGATTTCATACACGTGGGCTTGGGTGTGCACATTCGCACATTCCTTGTTTCCCCGGTTGGAGCTGCGTGGAAAAAAACATATCCATATCACTATTCGCCCGTCAATATGGATGGCCCTGAAAGCTGTTATTCCCGAGGTCGATGACTTACTGCAACCCACCGGCGCGAAAGCTAAAGAACTTGTGCTTTCTCGATGTCTTACACCTGGCTGAACCCTATTGCGGTACCCCAAACGAGTTGACCTCATCGATAACCGAGCAGAGCGTACATCCTAATCGCAGGTCTCTTTGTCACGAGAAGGATGGATCACCTTGAGACGTGTGTTAAAGGGAGCACTGGACGGCGATAGCATTCACCTGTGTTGATTTAAACAGTATATTTATTTCACCAGGAAACAGGGATCGGCGAACAGGCAGAGCCTATTTGAACGCCTCTCCCAACAGACATATTACACATACATGTACAATAACAAGATGACATACAACAGTGAATAGAATGAGAAACAGTTACAAACACAATAATTAACATGCAGCTGCGTACATATATACATATACACATACTTATCATATCTCAGAGAAGCATGTAGACTTTTGATTGGCTGACAGACCTCATGTGTGATGCTGTATTGTCAACTTGCTGGTCGAATATATATCGTATATATTCGTATATATCGTCGCCAAGGGCAACGAACAGGTGTTCACTAGATTCCATCGTCTGCTAAACAAAATGGCTGAATCAGGCAAACGTTTCGCGTCTCACACGGACGATGAAGTTGTTGAAAAGCGGGCTAATATTATTCCCAGCAACACAAAAAAATCGAACAAAGCGTCCGCCAGAACTTTGAAGTATTACCTGAAAGAGAAGGGACAGAGTGAAGAATTCGAAGGATTCTCGGCCGAGAGGTTAGCAGAGGTTCTCAGTCATTTTTATTTGGATGCCCGAAAACAAGACGGAGAATTGTACAAAACATCCACTCTCGAAAACTTTCGACATTCTCTGAATCGTTACCTGAAGGCCCCACCGTATTTGAAAACTTTTGATTTGATTAGAAATTCGGAGTTTAATGAAGACAACGAGTGCTTCAAAACCGCACTTGCAGAGTTGAAGGCATCTGGAAAAGGCGACACCGATCATTATGAGCCCATAAACGAGTCCGATCGTTGTAAACTCTACAAGTCTGTTCTCATGTCCCCAAAAACCCCAACTGGGCTTGCAAATAAAGTTCAGTTCATTCATCATCAAACGGGACCCGAAAACTGGGCAGACGTATGTGAAAAAAAAGGAGGATGAACTCACAAAAAATCGCCGGGCCCAGCAAAAAGAGGGTGTTACCGGATTCATGCCTGAAGAAGAAGGTTCCCCGTTCTGTCCTGTTGCTTCATTCGAAAGTTATATCTCCAAATTCCATCCGAAATGTGATCGCTTGTGGCAGTACCCGGTTGATAGTTTCCTCGACGACGATAAAGTTTGGTATTATAACAAACCTATTGGGAAATACCGCTTGGCAGCCTTCATGGCCAACCTGGGCACTCGTCTGAAACTTTTTGAACCATACACTAACCACAGTATACGAGCAACCGGCATCACCATCCTTGGTAGAAACAACTATTCAGCATCTCAAATAATGGCTGTCACAGGTCACAGATCTGTCTCGTCGCTGTCGGTTTACCAGCGAGTAAGTGATGGCGAGAAACTGCAAATGGGCCACACGGTTGCGTCAGTAGCCTTTCCTGACACGATGGGTTCAACCCGAAAGACGAATACCGGTACGCATACACTTCCAGTAAATGTTCTTGTCAAACCCCATCCTGCAGAAACTGTGACATCATCTTCTCAGTACCCTGCACCCACGTCAAATGATGCCACGTCGGCCGTGTTACACACCCAGGATGTACGAGCAGAAGGCCATGCCGACGACTTTGATTTTGATCTTAATCAGCTGTTTTGTGAATTCGACAGCACCGCTGTCCCGCCCACATCGTGTGACATTCCCACAGCTATCCTGGTCGCCGCAAATCCCTCAGCGCCAATGTTCAATAACTGCACAATAAATGCAATCAACATCATCGTGCGAAAATGAAGTAAATACCTATACTTCTGCCAAATTGTGCAGGACAGTTTGATTTTTCCGATTTTTCTTTCGAACTGTAAATTTAAGTCAGTTCATGTTGGTCCTTCTCCTGTGTGATGTTATGGAAACATGACACAAGTGACACTGTCGAGTGACACGGTGTTGAATTATAGACAGAATGGAAATGTAACAGTTCACGCGTGTATTTGAAACTTACATATCCACGCAACAGATGTGAATCCGGAACGGGTCTTTCGATGTATTTATTAACAAAAGGTATATAATCTAGATATTATACTCATCGATGGCTATTAAATATTAAATATGAAATTGAGATTAAGCTTAATGTTCCAGTATTTTATACGTTTCTGATTTTCAGAATAGAACATAAGAGATGAAGCTGAATTTGAAGTTAGATTGTTCATTCTTTATCACCGAAGCCCACCGGTATTTCACACGGAAACCGGGTTCATTGTTCACGGATTACAGTATATGTTATCGTTATCTTTGCTCCTCCCTTAGTACGTTTTAAAGATGAGGATTGTAAAAATGATACATTTGTCTTTGTGTTCATTTTTTCCGGTGCATGCTGTGGATCGTTCTGAAACCAGTGCAAGTCCGATCGAAGTCCGTTCCATTATGTCGGCCTTGAAGTCCAAAGTGATTCTTAATGCTCTGAGATATGATAAATTCGTTATACATCGCCCTTCCGGGGTAATACGGGATGAGATTTGATTTCTCTCGCCAGCCGAGGAAAAATATGGCGAGAGAAACCAAATCTCATCCCGTATTACCCCGGAAGGGCGACGTATAACTAATAATATATATACACATAGATATATATACGCATACATACATATATTATTATTATTAGGTCTTTCCATTTCCAATGGAATAGACCTATTGATATTGTACGGATTATTAGGTCTTTCCATTTCCAATGGAATAGACCTATTGTTATTCTGTTTATTATTATTATTATTCTTATTATTCCAAGCACTTTTTTCTTTTCGAAAAAACGACATGAACCCTTTGAGATAGGGCTTAGATATTCGGCACACGTTTAGATCTCAGTCTGAAGATGTGCATATTTGTCTCCAAAAGTGACCTTGACCTTGACCTATTGATTTATAGGGCAGTAAAGTCAAAACTGCCAATGCGAATATAGGGCGAACGGCTAAGAGCGAGCAGCGGAGATCTAGAATGTAGATGTTTGATATAATCTACAACATATTTAATCATAAAATAAGTAGGTCATGACGGCAGGTTCCGAGTTCTCTCCCCTGGCAATGCTTTTCTTGTCGGAGGATTGCAGGATACATTGTACAAAGTATCTGTGGGAAACTTTACGGTTCGTAAGTTTTATGCATGGCCATGCTCCCGTTTCTAATTCAGGGTGTTACGTAACAGGGTAAAGGAGTTGTGTCCCTTTATCTAGTTTGTGCAACCTGCCATTTCATAATAGCGGAAGTTACAGAGGTGAGTGTTGCAGCATTTATGAAGACTTCCATGTCCTGAAATAATATGACCTTCAATTTGACCTTTGACCTCTAGAATCGTGCCCATATGAGGTCAAAGTTTGATGGCCGACACTCGAACGGCTGATGCGATCAGTCTGCCAACTGGGTCAGTTGACATGCGTGACATGCCGAGTTGATCTGGAGTGTCAGATGTCGGTCATGACCTTGACCTTTGCAACTGTATGCATTCAAATGTCGAAAATACGGCTTTCATTTACTTGAAAAGTAGGTCACTGGCAGCCATTATACTAGGACTCACGAAAGAACGTTCGATGGTCTTTCGTTTGACAGTGAAAACAAGACGATCCGATGTGACCTTGACCTTGAATATCACCTGATACCAAAAGTGATTTACTTGATTTCTATGAAAAGTATAAGGACTAGGAATCTGTAATTCAGGACAGATGTTCCCCATCACTCAGGAATGAAGTCATAAAAATTTTGACCTGACCTTGACCTTTGTTCCAGAGTAATGGCCCTTTACATTTTCACACTTGAAGGGCTGTAATGAGAAAAGTATTCCTCGCCCGGACTTGAAATTTGCATATAAATATAGGTCATTAAATGACTTCACAGAAAAGAAGTAGAACAGGCAAAAAGGTACCAGAAAATATAGGAGATATTTGACAAAATTCGAAATTTTCACGTTTTTGATGCCATAGCGAAAATGTAACTCCAATCCGCACCATATTCACAGGACATTGAGAGAATATATATGTCTGTCGGTGTGCAAAATTTCGAAGCAGTAGACGTAATACTTTTTTAAATATGTAAATAATAGTGTTTCTCACTTTACACACGCTATAAGGCTGTTTTCGTGTATCGAACTTTTCTATATGTTATTCTATTCCTTTTTGACACGTTAGTCTACATGGCCGAGTGCTTTGGATGTCTGCTTCTTAGCCGCAAGGGCCGTGGTTCGATTCCTACCTTAGCCAGTAATTTTTTTTTCTCTTTTTTTTCTATAGTTGAACCATCGCGCATTTCGATCAGATGATGGTCAGTAACTTGTTTCGTTCGCTTATTACGGGGAAAGAAACTGCTTCCAGCACTAAAATAACATACTTTGCACAAAGACAAACAGCTGAGCGGCAATTGCTTACATCTTCTGCTTTTATTCAAGAACCGTTTAACATGACCGCTTTATCATGGCTACGCGTTACATAAAGGACTGAATATATGGAAACCGTCCAGCATAGATTCACAATTGGTGTACGGGTTACACAAAGAATTACGTTCAAGCGGTTCTCGAGTCGTGGGATATGTGAACAGGCCGTTTCATTGGGATACAACTTACACGATCGATGTTGACGGTCGAGTATTTGGAATTGACAGTGAGAATACATGAGCATTCTGTATGAAACCCGACTCAACAAATTAGCTTTCAGGACATCCCGTTCCGACTGTGTCAGCCGATGCAACGAGCCATCGCAAATAAATTAACGTCGTGTTACATGAATGAGGTGACTGTGACGACCTGTATATAACCCGTCACACCAAACTAAAGTATAGTGGGTTCATATTTCGGCTGTACCAGTCCAGGCATCTCGGGTACTCAATTAAATTAATGTCGTGTTATATGACGGAAGTGATAGGGTAATAGCCGAATATAGTAATTGTGGAAAACTCAGCCTATCTTTGGACCGCTATAGCTGTCGAACCTTACTAGATATGGACCTCTAAGTTGCAGCATTTTATTCTACAGTGTCAAATATTTTTGATTGGAATACCTTTTATAATGCACAGTGACACGTTCCTACGGATATAGGAGTGGTATGTATAGCCAACGTAATAACCCTGCGAGCTTGTGGGTTCGGATCCAACTTCAAGGCTTTGATGTTCAGTATCTCAGTTATTATTCGTTTGAGCTCAAATTTAGGAATGGGAAGACCGGGTCATTGTCCACAGTGTCTAGTTATTATTATTATTCTATCCAACTGCTTAGTATCTAACAAAGTGCTTGATCTACAGCCACAATATTTGGTGCATGCGTAGAAGTCACTTCAAATCTGTTGTCGGTGGTCATGATTTTTGACCTTGACCTTGCCCTTATGAGTTATTGACTTGTAAAGTTAAAACTTCTTTTGCGAATATTGATGAAACAGAGGAGAGGACGCGCCTGTCACGTATAATGTAAGCCTTTGAATATATTTGCAACAAAATTAACAAAAAAATAAGTAGGTCACCACGGCTGATATTGAGTTCTGTCCCTTGAAGGCGTTCTGCTTGTTAACAGAGTGCAGCCAAAACGAAACAACAGATTTTCAAGAAACTGGAGGGTTGGTAAATCTTATACATGGCCAAGCTACAGTCTGTCTTTCAAAGCGTTACGTAACAATAACGAGCAGTTATCTCCATTTGATCTTTTTCAAACCCCGTCATTTTATAAGGGAATAAGCTACGGCATTGATTCTTCTAATGTTAATGAACACTTTAAGGACCGAAAAGAATATGACCTTAAATTTGACCTTTGACCTCCAGGAGCGTCTCTATATGACTTCAACATTTGGTGGTCAACTCTTAAACGGCTGATGCAATCATCACCATATTCACGTATTATTGAGAGAATATATATATGTATATGCCTGTGAAATGTCAGGAATGTAGCTTTGATAGGTTTAGAGATATTAAAAAAACAATTTTCCCTAACTATTAAGCCGCTAAACGGTTCTCTCGCCCTGTTTGTGGTCATTTGTTGATTTCATCTATTCAATTGCCGCTGTCAATTTTGCTATAGCGATTCGGCTGTAGCACTCGAGGAATCCCGTGTTGGCAATACAATTAATGTCGTGTTACATGACGGGGCTGGCTTATTTTTGAAAACATTATAACTCTTGAACCGCAATAGATGCGAACTTCTAATTTGTTGCCTGGTACTTCCAAGAATGAGTTCTTTCCTTGACAATGATCCCGTAGTTCTTGATACAAATGCAATTATGGGACCAATTCTGCTTCATGTCACATGACCATCGATATTTGGGGTCATTTTGTCGGGAAGAAAAACAGTTTGCGATAAGCACAGTCTCCAGGCGATCAAAAATCAAGCTTAACTTTCTCCATTCAAGCCATTATTTGGGCTCCAGGGACAATTTTCTAAACACATTTCAACGTACTAACATTTTCGGATCGATGAAGGAGCCATCTGGGGCCCAAATGAAGCTCAGAAATGTGTTCAACAGCTGCCGCTTACCAATATAGGCAAGTTTCTTAGAAGAAACACGCAATACAAAACTATAAGGTAGTAACCAGCAATGTGAAAAAAACGTGTCTGTGCGCGTAAAGCGACCAAAACAATGGTCGCGACCGAAGCGGCCCGCGACCATGTACTTACTTATTTGCAGTAAGAAGAGAAAGACCGCGGCATTGTACCAACAATGTCTAGTTATTATTATGATTATTATTATTATATGTTATTACAGCTGTACGTATTACATCTACACATCGGGTAGCACACCAAAGTACAAAACTTGAAACATATACGAAGGACGCAATGAATCAAACAACATAAATACATAAACAACATAAATACACACGGTATACGCAGATGAGCGTTAAACAGTGAGTGGGTTAACATACATGTATTTACATAAAACAGCTGTCATTGGATATATAAATGAAACATTAGTTAGGAACATATTTACAGAGAGGAGTCGCACTCGATTTAGATAGATATTTATTCACCAATAATTATACACTAACAATACAAAGACATGATTTCAGAAAACTTTGGCGGAAATAAAACCCCTGGGGGCTTGTTCTATCCCGTAACACTTACAAAAAACGATGGTACAGATACGGTAGGTGAAAGTTTTTAACACATACAAATACAGAAAAAGAACAGGGCAAGTTAATGCACATAGCACGTGATACTATAAGGGGGAAAACAGGCTACATTTCCATGAGATAAGACTTGAGCTTGGATTTAAATAGCGAGGATGAGAATATAGATCTGAGCGGAGAGGGAAGTTTGTTCCATTCCCGTGGTCCTGCTACTCTCAGGGTATGGAAAGAAAAATTTGACTTATAGAAGGGTCTGTAAAGATTAATTTGCTGGTTCCTTGTTTGATATCGATGCACTGCAGAAAGTCTTGTAAAATAATTGTTAAGGCGTTTCGGTATAATTTCAGGGTGATACATAAAAGTATGTACAAAACTTAGGGAAACATATAGGTGAAGTTTAGTTAGAGGCAGGATTTTTAATTTCGAAAAGAGAGGCTGCGTATGATCACGTTTATTGGATGAAGCGAGAACTCTTATTACGCGTTTCTGTAGTACAATTAACGGGTTAAGATGAGTAAGGTAAGTATTGCCCCAAAGAATGTTACAATAAGACAAATAGGGATATATCATAGAATAATACAGAATATAAAGTGTTTTTTTGTTAACAGAGTTTTTTATATGATTAATAACTCCTGTATTTCTTGAGATTTTTTTGCAGATATAATCTATATGAGTTGTCCAACTTAGTTTATTATTCAAGATGATGCCCAGGAATTTAAAGTTACTAACCTCTTCAATTTCTTGGCCAGCTATTTCTAGTTTTGGGACGTTTCTGAATCGTTGTATTTTACTTGAGCTAACTATCATATATTTAGTTTTTTTGACATTTAAAGATAGGCGATTTGCACAAAACCACGTATGTAGTTTATGCAGTTCGTCTGACATAATTCGAGCAGCATCAGCCAAGTGTTTGGAAGAACAAACTGCATTCGTGTCATCAGCAACAGGAATCAGTTTGAGATAATCTGTTACGTTATTAATATCATTTCTATATAACAAAAATAAAAGCGGTCCAAGAATAGATCCTTGTGGTACACCGCATGTGATATCGGTAGGAGAAGAGATTATATTATTATACGAAACAGACTGTGTCCTACCAGACAGGTAGCTTCTGAACCAGTTATTGGGTGACCCGCGGAAACCGTAGTAATAGTTTGGAGATTAAGATATCATGATTGACTGTATCAAACGCCTTGGATAGGTCCAGAAACATAGCTATGCTGTAAGTTTTTTATTCTTTTGAAGCCACCAAGTCGTCATCGTAGAGAGATATCGCAGCCTGTGAAGTGGAGTGATTAGACCTAAATCCGAATTGGTTCTCCGAGATGATGTCATTCTTTTCCAGAAAAGTGAGCATCATGTTTACTGCAATTTTTTCCAGGATCTTGCTAAAGCACGGTAGGACTGCATGATATTGGCCTATAATTCTCAAATAACATGGACTCGCCACATTTAAAGATTGGTGTAACCTTTGCATATTTCAGACAATCAGGTACCATTCCAAGTTTGAAAGACAGGTTTATGATATGAGCAAGAGGAACAGAAACAGAAGAAGCTACAATTTTTACAATGGACATAGAAATACCATCCAACCCCGGTGCGGCCGATTTCAAGCCCACAATAACATTCTGAACATCATTTGGAGTTGTTGGAGAAAATTCAAAACTTTCAGCAGGTGCAGTGCCAAGGAATTCACCAAACGTTTTTGAAACCGGAGGAATTTTTGAGTCTAAATTAGACGCTAGTGAGCTAAAATATTCGTTAAATTTATTAGCAATGGTAAGACTGTCGGTTTCCTCTTCACCATTAATTAAAAATGTTTTAGGTAGAGACGCGTTTTTCTTCCGATTCATCAACTGGTTTAATATTTTCCAAGTTCCTTTAATGTCTTGATTGCACTGGTTGAATTTTTTTTCGAAGTAGTTCTTTTTTGAAAGCCGAATAGTATGATTTAATTTGTTCCTGTAAGCTCTATAATCTGTATGTGCATTGTCATCCCGTCTGCAAAGATACCGTCGATATAAGCGATTTTTTTCATGGATAGAGGTAAGTATTCCATGGGTTATCCATGGTTTAATAATACGCTTACAAGATGCCCGGATTGTATTCACTGGAAAGCAATCATTATACACTAAGTTAAATTCGGCCAGAAAATTGTCTAACGCAACACTACAGTCATCTTCTTCACGAACTACAGTATCCCAATTTATATCTTTCGTTCTCAGAGCAAATTCTTCCTTTTTTTCTGGGCTAACACGTCGATAGGTTATGTTAGAACGCGGGGGATTATATTCCTGCGTGGACTGTAGTAAATGAAAAATCGGAAAGTGATCAGTTATATCTGTTAAAAATATTCCTGATAGAAGATTATCTTCATGAAAATTTATAAAAATGTTATCTATGAGCGTTGCTGTATGCGATTTGACTCTAGTAGGTTTAGTAATCTGTGGGAAAAAATACTGCGATTTCATGATTTCAAGCAAATCTTTCGATGGGCTATGGATATCAGTTTTGAATAAGTCGATATTGAAATCGCCCATAAGAATACATTTATTCCGTTCTATGTCAGGTGTTTCAAGCAAAGAAGTTAGATGATTGTTGAACGCATTAACGTTCTTACCAGGGGGTCGGTAGAATATACCAACTAAGTATTTGATATCGTTGAAGATCAGTTCTAGGAATAATGTTTCAAATTCGCCATCATTGTCAAGAAATGATAAGTCATTCCGTATTTTGCATGATTTAATAGAATCCTTAACATATAGGACAAGACCCTCACCCTTTCTCTTACTTCTCGATGATGGAAATGATGTGTATCCAGGGATCTCAAATAACTTTTCAGTCGAGGGATCTAACCAGCTCTCAGAATAACCTAGAACAGAGAAACTATGCTTCAAATTATAGATAAATCCTGTAATTTCTGAGAAGTGTTTTTTAAGACTCCTGGCATTCATATGTAAAAACGACAGCGATTCATTGCCAGGAGGGGTTTTTATGTTAGGTTCTTCTAAAAATGATGTCTCTGTGAAGTAATTGGATTGATGGATATCAATACTCCTCCAGTGTGAAATTTCGTATTCATTGTCGTCCGTTTGAGTTTTGCTGTGATCAATATCATTCAGTGCAATCGGATTAAAACATTTATTGTCGAGGAATGAGATATCAACACTGGTATTTGTACTAGTCGGCAAAATATCAGATTCAGGAAGATCTGCATTAAAAAATGGTAATGCTGTTATTGGCTCCGGGAATGGAACACCCTCATTACCTACGTCATGAGTATACATGATGCTTATCAAGATTAATAGACAAGTTCCAGTAGCCTGTTTTTATAAACCCGAGGAAGGAGAATGGCGAATGCCCAGTATGTACAAAAAATAAACATGAAAAAATACTGATAGTGCAAAAATAACAAAATAAAATATTTGTTAATTTACGTGTTACATAGACGTGTGATTTGTCATTAAATATATTTATTATTTATTGTTATATATATTTGTTATATTATTTATTTGAAAGAATGGCAAATAAGTTTTAAGTGTAAAGGCAATCCTGTAACAGTGGTAAATAGGTTTTTAATGCACAGGCAATCATGCTGAGCGAAGACCTGGCGTGGTGGGCGGTAATGTAAATCTTCCAGAGCGGAGTATAAATTCATGCACGGGTTTGAATATATTCACGTTATTTTGGGTTGACAGGTTGCGATCGCCATATAATAATACTTGAATGTTAAGTACTGTTTCTGGAAGGCTATAGAACAGCTCTCTGCGCAGTTCGGTGAAGTTTGGACAAACTAGTATGAAATGAGTAGCTTCTTCGTATTCATAGCCACAGGAGCACACAGAATTTTCTGATATATGTCGTTCGTACATATGTGCTTTGAGAAGACTACATCCAAGTCTTAGCTGAGCATGAATTATCTGTACTTCGCGCAGGCCATAGTAATAATATGTAGGAACAGACGGGTCGTTTGAGGATAGTGACAGACAGAATGAGTGGTATGAAGGCGACTGCCGGGCAAGGGGACTGAGATCATTCCACAGTCTAATTGTATATGGAAGAAACGAGTTCGCGTGTAAGGCTGTTCTAGAATACGGTGGAACAAAATTATTGGCATTTCTTAGAGGATATTGAGTTGTTTCGGATACTCGCATCGGCAATAATGATGACAGGTAATATGGTGTTTGTCTGTGGATCATTTTATAAAATAAACGGATATGCCGTTTTCTCCGTTCACTAAGTGGCATAAAGCCGGTTTCTTGATACAGGAGACCATGACTCGTTCCACGAGGACAGCCGGAAATAGTTCTCAAGGCGTCGAGCTGGAGATTTTCAACAACAGTGGACTGTTGTTGGCTACAGCTATCCCAGACAACGTCTGCATAATCGGATAGAGGTAAAATGAAAGCGGAGAACAACCGTTGCAGAGACTGGCGGGAAAGTCTATATTTGAGGCTCCGTAGACAGTTTATCATTGGACTAATTTTCTCAGCCATAGAGTATATATGCCCATTCCACCGGCCGGATGACTGGAATGTCAGCCCCAGGTGTTTATGGCTGTTTACCACTGAGATTTGCGAGTTGCCCAGGAAGAGCGGTGGTCCGGAGTGTGGATTTTGTTTAAGAGAGAAGAGTAGAGACTTAGTTTTCTCAGCACTAAATTTAACCAGCCAGATGTCCGCCCATTGAGAGATTTTTTGGAGATCAGTGTTCATCAGTACAGTTGCTCTCTGTTCATCTTCAACTGCAATGTATAGCGACGTGTCATCCGCGAACAATCTTACGTTACAAGGTATATCCGCTACAATGTCATTTATATAAAGTAGAAATAAAAGTGGCCCAAGAACAGACCCTTGGGGCACTCCAGCGGTGACAGTTTTGGTATCGGAGAGCTTACCATTTATGAGGACGACTTGTTTTCTATTATGAAGGTAATCACATAGCCAGGCCAGAAGTTTACCCCTGATGCCAATTGATTGAAGCTTGTGAATGAGACCTTTGTGCCATACTCGGTCAAACGCTTTAATAATGTCACAGAATACTGCCTTAACTTCCTTACCTTCATCAAGTGCCTTACAGATAAAGTTATAGATATCGACTAATTGGTACACTGTACTATCACCGGGCAAGAATCCAGATTGGAAATTGGTTAATAGGTTATTTTCAATCAGGAAGTTAAATAAATATTTGAATATGCATTTCTCAAATATCTTACTAATGGAGCTTGATATCGGTCGATAATTTGTTATTAAATTTGTATTGCCTTTTTTATGAATGGGAGTGACGTTTGCAATTTTCCAGGGGTCAGGCATTTTTGCATCTTCCAAGGATTTGTTAAACAGAGAGCACAGTGGGCTGGCTAGTTCTCTGGTGGCACATTTTAGTACTTTGTTGTTGATTGTATCAGGTCCAGGTGCTTTTGATACATTTAAATTTTGTAGCACGTCTTCTACGTCACTCGTTTGTAAAACAACTGAATTCAGAGTATTAGTATTTAGGGGGAGGTTAGGTAGAACAGCATTACGGTCATCGACTGATGAATTTTCTACGAAGTAGTCATTGAAAGCATCAGCTACGTCTTGTGGATCGATGAAAACTTGGTCGTTATATAAGATATTTGGAAACTGGCTTTGGTTACATTGCTCTTTAGTGTAAGTTTTGATAAGTTTCCACCAATCTTTGCCCTTAAAGTCGGTTTCGGCGATTTTGTTATCCAGTTTGTTTTCATAGTCACGCTTAGCCTGTCGGATTTTAAATATGGTTTCGTTTCTGACATTTCTAAAGTTTTCCCATTGTAGCGGTAGGTTGGATTTTTTGGCTTTTCGATGTATTCTATCGCGTCTTCTCATTTGGCTTCGTAGTTCACTGTTCATCCAGGGTTTGTCGCGGGGTCGTATTCACCCGTGTTGCGAGGTCTAGATCTTCCGCGGTTGCTTTTTTGCTCGACTCATCTGTCTGAAAGGGGGACATTTTACTCTAGACCCTGATCTATACTTTGTGGAAGTTTCGTCGGAAAATGGGCTTGTATGGGCGCCGACATTCCCGGATGAAATTATATAAACCCATCCAGAAGACTCCGGTCCGGCCAGTGGTTTTCTCTGGACTTGAAATGGATAACAACAGAACACGCATTCCTGAATATAGTTTTTTACTATATGCACTTCACTCCAGCTTACCACATTGTGAACTCTACCGGTGGCAATAGGGCAGTGGATCTTATAATGTAACTTGGGAACCGCCAGACATTCTCTTTTATACTGCCCTAACAAATAGGTACATAATAACTAACTCGTCAAGCCTTAAGGACAGTTATGACAATGAGACTAGCTAACTGTCTCCAAACCAAAACACACATATCAAACTTGGGTTCTAGTGCATTTTACTTATCCACGCCACTAAATCATATATCTGAATATCGAAGATCGGATCTGACGCCTACTGGAAATATCGTCAAATATAATTTCACATAGAAGATAACTGACAATGCTTGACCCTATAGGTCGTTGGATAGGATGTTTATATTAACAGTCAGCATTCAGAACCAAAAACAATTTCCTCATGCCAATCTGTCATTCTCTAATATAACATGTACATCACATAAAGTGAAGACAATACAATTGACGAAAGTATGGTAGCTAAGGAATATCATATTTCACACATTCCCTAGAAATTGAAGATGAATGACACTATAGGAGAATTTAGTTCATTCATCTCAAAGTAGAAAAACAAAATGCATAATTCATTAAAATGATATCCAAAGTTCAGCGAATAGTCCGGTATCAACAACTGATTCGTTATCCGCAATATCAGTCAAATATCAATTATTCAATTACCATAGTCCATGTTCATAGCGTAAAGTCATAACTCCATATTTACCAAAATTTGTCAATGAAAATACTCGAGGTATGTGATAGAACGTGCCAGTCACACTGCAAGTGTGCACATGTCAAAATAATGTACCAAAACATGACACAAATTCAAAACAATTGCTGGAAAATCCTTCGACTACCGCAGCTTGAAATTCAAATAATTGTGTGAAAACAAAACAAAATACATGTAGAACAGCAGATAAATACATTAAAATGTCAAAACAGTTAAACAAAAAATAAACAAACAAGAAACACAATAAGAAGAGGGGAAGAAATGGTGCTAGAAACTGCAAGAGTGATCAATTCAGCCGCAACCAATACACCAGAACTTGACCATACGTGAGAATACGTTTCGTGCACCAAAACGCACACCCACTGGCAAGAGTAATGAAAAAACCCCATTACAAATGAGGATACAAAGATGGGAAAACATGGTCACGTGGAGCAGTCTACACAGCACTGTCTAGTGGTCATGCATTCCAATTACAAGCGTCTGGTCCGTCATTCATAATTCAGCCGTCGTCCATTAGAGAATATCCGCGTACATAATCCAAAGACCTATTCCATATTTCATATAACAGTATTAACACCAAATTCAAAAAGACAACGTCACAAAACATTGTTGCAGAAACTTATAAAACAGGGCTATTCCACCAAGCGCCTCCACTCAAAGTTTCTCAAATTTGGCGATACATATCGCATGCTGATAGCAAAATACGAACGTAGCGTGCAAGATTTATCTACGTTTCGTAACTTGTGTCTAATTCCGCTTAACCCGGGGCTAGGGGCCGTATGAACCCATGTACTTCAAGATCCTCATGGTACTCATATGAACAGTCACAATCAAAGCGTGACTGAGATACATCATTTTTTTTAGATGACGACTCTATAACGAATATTATGGATTAAGAATACTGATCAGCGATACGGATTTGATATTTTTGGAACATCATGATGTCTTCCCGGCATCATTGAAAACTGTTGACCGCTTCTCTCTTGCAGGAAACAAGCCTATGTTTATGTATACTATGATTGTCTTTTTGAATTTGGTGCTAATACTGTTATATGGAATATGGAATAGGTCTTTGGATTATGGACGCGGATATTCTCTAATGGACGACGGCTGGATTATGAATGACGGCCTAGACGCTTGTAATCAAAGAATACATAAACATAGGCTTGTTCCTTCTCATTCACCAATAGGGGTGCACAATTAGTACCTAATGGAATACCTATATGCTGTTGATATATTGTTGCCAAATTTCACATAGATATTTTTAATGAGAAATTCAAGCAACTCTATAAACAAAGAAACATCCCATGAATGATATCTCTTGTATGTAGTAGAGCTAAAGAATACTTTATGGCTTCCGACATTAATATATCTACGGTCAGTTTTCTTGAACACAGATACTATTAATGAACTTAGACGGTCAATAAGGTCCTGATGAGTGATTGTGGTATAGAGAGTCGAGAAATCCCATGTGGATGCATGTCTATACGGTATGTGACCTTTAGCATCAAGTTCTTCCGTAATGTCACCGAGTGAAACAAATTTGAGAACAATAGCTATACAGATTACAACGTGTACAAAAAAATATACAAAATCGCGACAATCGTTTCAAAATGTTATTCACTGATACATCAATTGTCATATTCAATGCCTGCCAAGAAGTGACATTCAAGCGGGCAATAATTCTGGTAACGTTCAAGGGGTTGGGAATGGCAATGTTAGGCATTTGAATCCTATCTGCAAGAAATGCGAATTCTTCAGACTAGAGAGTATCAAACTCTATGTTCCAGCCCCCACCAATACAAGCACACTTATTCCGAAATAGAATTAACATACCAGTCCATTGCAAGAAAAATCATTATGATGTCAGTAGAAAGGATTCACGTGGGGAAACTCGATCAGTTATGGCAAAATAATTCAGCACAAATGACAACGCACGTTGTCCAATTCGCACCACTGTATGGTATCTCAATATTGTTGCAACAAAAATATTCAAACACAGACACATTTATCCTGTGGTTATGCCTCAAACATTCTTCCATAGTTATCACCAAGTATCAGATGTCTCTAGCACGGTCAGTGCTGATTCATATCTCATCCCGAAAGGTTAATATTAGGACCTTAATGTTACTCATTATTAAAGCTAAAAGTTTTACGGCTGACATGGGCACAATACGTATTGCACTTAAGGAAGCTGTCAATGCGTGTTAATTGAAACCAATTTGTCAGCCAACATCCTAGACTTATATGTGAGGATCCAAATAATAATAACAAAAATTCAGGATGATACAAAAACAAATAACCACATTTTCACAAATATCCAGGCTTCTATAGCCGAACCAGGGATCGTTAGGGCTCATCAGCCGACACCAACCAGGCTTTGATAGCCTATACTAAGCATTTATATGCTACATCCACTAGTACGTGCATGTACTCAGTGCCTCGATGACCTATCAAAATACGCGAAAATTTTAGTTTCATTTAGCTAAAATGCGTTAGCTACACTATTATGAAAACTGATCGTGATAAATGTCCTAATAAAAAATCATTGTGGAACCACATCACAATATTTTCGTACAAAGGAAGACTCGTACTAGAAGACTTTTCTGTGAAGTCATGTGACGCAGTCAGTATGTCGGCACCTCTTCCCACTTCCCTTATATGTGTTGTAAAGGCTAGATTTATCAATCTGCAAATCACTAAATTTATCAGTCACAAAGGTTCATGTAATCTATCAGTTTCATCGTTGCTTTATCATCAACTTCACTGAGCATGCAGCATTATCGATAATAAACGAAAGGAAACGTGCACAATATACGAAAGATGTCAACAGTTCATATAAGGCATTTTCAAGACACATATAACATGATCGTTCAATACATGTTACCAAATACATGTTACCAATGCAATGTCTCAGATTTCGTTAGGGTATGACCCATTTCTGTAAATTACACACCGTTCATCACACGCACTATTGTCAATCAGTGAGAACGTCCGGCAGAAAGTTCAGGGAAGGCCAGGCAGAAAATATATCACAACACAGTTATGTTTTCAATCACTATAGCCATTTATAAGGCTCTGTTAAGCAAAACGAAGCAAACTGTAGCAAAGTCTACCTGATCGTCAATGACGATCACCTGGAGCTCGTCCAAGAAGAACCGTGCGAGGTGAAGATTTTTTTATCGCGATCAGGCTGGACTGTGTTGACACGGTTGTTACAGGGCAAAGAGCCCGAAGTCGATTTCATACACGTGGGCTTGGGTGTGCACATTCGCAGTAGCGGTGATTCCTTTTTTCCCCGGTTGGATGGACGTGGAAAAAACCATATCCATATCACTCTTCGCCCGTCAATATGGATGGCCCTGAAAGCTGTTATTCCCGAGGTCAATGACCTACTGCACCCCACCGGCGCGAAAGCTAAAGAACTAGCAGGAGAAGACCCTGTGCTTTCCCGATGTCTTACACCTGGCTGCGCCCTATTGTTGTACCGCAAACGAGTCGACCTCATCGATAACTGAGCAGAGTGTACATCCTAATCGCAGGTCTCTTTGTCACAAGAAGGATGGACCACCTTGACACGTGTGTTAAAGGGAGCACTGGACAGCCATAACATTCACCTGTGTTGCGAGGTCTACATCTTCCGCGGTTGTAGAAAACCCAAGACACTTATAGCTTACATCGAGCAGCCCGACGGCATTTCGGCCGTAACCGAATGATCGTAGGAGGAATAGACGCACAATGGCAGGCGAATTTGGTGGATATGAGTCGATCTGCTTCCCACTATGATGGACATCAATACATGTTGACCTGTATGCAAGTATTTTATCCAAATACACGTGAGTGGTACCGATCCTGACCAAAACAGGGGAGAATCTTGAACAGGTTATACTTTGTGGAAAGTTTCGTCGGAAAATGGGCGTGTATGAGCGCCGACATTTTGAGATGAAATTATATAAACCCATCCAGAAGACTCCGGTCCGGCCAGTGGTTTTCTCTGGACTTGAAATGGATAGCAACAGAACACGCATTGCTGAATAAAGTTTTTTGCTATATGCACTTCACTCCAGCTCACCACATTGTGAACTCTACCGGTGGCAATAGGGCAGTGGATCTTATACTGTAACTTGGGAACCGTCAGACATTCTCTTTTATACTGCCCTAACAAATAGGTACATAATAACTAACTCGTCAACCCTTAAGGACAGTTATGACAATGAGACTAGCTAACTGTCTACAAACCAAAACACACAAATCAAACTTGGGATACATGGAGTACAGCCTAGTGCATTTTACTTATCCACGCCACTAAATCATATATCTGAATATCGAAGATCGGATCTGATTACAAGCGTCTGGTCCGTCATTCATAATTCAGCCGTCGTCCATTAGAGAATATCCGCGTCCATAATCCAAAGACCTATTCCATATTCCATATAACAGTATTAGCACCAAATTCAAAAAGACAATCATAGTATACATAAACATAGGCTTGTTTCCTGCAAGAGAGAAGCGGTCAACAGTTTTCAATGATGCCGGTAAGACATCATGATGTTCCAAAATTATCAAATCCGAATCGCTGATCAGTATTCGTAATCCATAATATTCGTTGTAAAATCGTCATCTAAAGAATGATGTATCTCAGTCACGCTTTGATCGTGACTGTTCATATAAGTACCATGAGGATCTAGAAGTACATGGGTTCATACGGCCCCTAGCCCCGGCTTAAGCGGAATTAGACACAAGTTACGAAACGTAACGCCATAGATCTTGCACGCTACGCTCGTATTTTGCTATCAGCATGCGATATGTATCGCCAAATTTGACAAACTTTGAGTGGAGGCGCTTGGTGGTGTAGCCCTGTTTCATAAGTTTCTGCAACAATGTCTTGTGACGTTGATTAAAATCGTCACATTTAACACAGGTTCTAGCAAATGCTACTATGCGAGATATGTATACGCCATATGCAGGTCCCACTGGAATATTACTATACAGTCGACGAGAGAGAAGGCCAGCTTCATTTTCATAGAGATATAGGTCAAAATACGATGTGCCTGTAGGGTTATCTGTAGTTTCCCTCAAATCCAGTGAAGGTGGATATATATCCTTCACTGCGTCATTTATATAGCGATTATCCACAGCGAGAAGATCGTCTATATAGCGCTTGGTGAATGAGAAGGAACGCGCTTTGAATGGATCGGTTTTTGAAAGCGCCTGCATATAGTCATATTCATAAGTGAAGAGATATAGGTCAGCCAACAAGAATGCACAATTATTACCCATTGGAATACTTATAAGCTGTTGATATATTGTGTTGCCAAATTTCACATAGATATTTTTAATGAGAAATTCAAGCAACTCTATAAACAAACAAACATCCCATGAATGATATCTCTTGTATGTAGTAGAGCTAAAGAATGCTTTATGGCTTCCGACATTAATATATCTACGATCAGTTTTCTTGAACACAGATACTATTAATGAACTTAGACTGTCAATAAGGTCCTGATGAGGGGTTGTGGTATAGAGAGTCGAGAAATCCTATGTGGATACATGTCTATACGGTAAGTGACCTTTAGCATCAAGTTTGTAATAGAACAACCCGCCATATTGACAGAAGTACTCTTCCCCAAGCAAAACAAGTACTGAGAAACCTCAATTCGCAAGAGGTTCTAGCAAATCTCCAGAGTAAATTCGTCATAGTCCCAGCAGACAAAGCTCCGAATAATATAATATTCACATGTAAATATTACTATTACCAGGTGCTGGTTAAAGAATTGAGTGTAGAAATATCTTCATCAAAACCGTCTACTTACTCCCAAACTGCATTTACTCTGGAAGATTTATTTAACAATCACAACAAGTTTCTCAGGGAAAGAGGTATTTGTCTTCCAACCAATCATAACGACATACCAAAAATATACTGGACTCCCAAAATGCATAAATCACCATACAAAGCTAGATTCATAGCTGGTTCTAGAAGCTGCACCACCAAGCTTCTTTCAACCCTATTGACGAGGGCCCTTCAGGAGGTAAAAGCATTTTGGGAAAGGTATTGCGCCATTATTTCTAAGAACTCTGGCGTTGAATGTATGTGGATATTGAAAAACTCAAAATGTCTTACGGAAGAACTTGATGCTAAAGGTCACATACCGTACAGACATGTATCCACATGGGATTTCTCGACTCTCTATACTACAATCCCTCATCAGGACCTTATTGACCGTATAAGTTCATTAATAGTATCTGTGTTCAAGAAAACTGATCGTAGATATATTAATGTCGGAAGCCATAAAGCATTCTTTAGCTCTACTACATACAAGAGATATCATTCATGGGATGTTTCTTTGTTTATAGAGTTGCTTGAATTTCTCATTAAAAATATCTATGTGAAATTTGGCAACACAATATATCAGCAGCATATAGGTATTCCAATGGGTACTAATTGTGCACCCCTGTTGCCTGACCTGTATCTGTTCTCTTATGAATATGACTATATGCAGGCGCTTTCAAAAACCGCTCCATTCAAAGCCCGTTCCTTCTCATTCACCAAACGCTATATAGACGATCTTCTCGCTGTGGATAATCGCTATATAAATGACGCAGTGAAGGATATACATCCACCTTCACTGGATTTGAAGGAAACTACAGATAGCCCTAAAGGCACATCTTATTTAGATCTCTATCTCTATAAAAATGAAGCGGGCATTCTCTCTCGTCGACTTTATGACAAAAGAGATGATTACAATTTCGACATCGTAAACTATCCCTTTCTGGATAGTAATATTGCAGTGGGACCTGCATATGGCGTATACATATCTCGCTTAGTAGCATTTGCTAGATCCTGTGTCAAATGTGATGATTTTAATCAACGTCACAAAACATTGTTGCCGAAACTTATAAAACAGGGCTATTCCACCAAGCGCCTCCACTCAAAGTTTCTCAAATTTGGCGATACATATCGCATGCTGATAGCAAAATACGAACGTAGCGTGCAAGATCTATGGCGCTACGTTTCGTAACTTGTGTCTAATTCCGCTTAACCCGGGGCTAGGGGCCGTATGAACCCATGTACTTCAAGATCCTCATGGTACTCATATGAACAGTCACAATCAAAGCGTGACTGAGATACATCATTCTTTAGATGACGACTTTACAATGAATATTATGGATTAAGAATACTGATCAGCGATACGGATTTGATATTTTTGGAACATCATGATGTCTTGCCGGCATCATTGAAAACTGTTGACCGCTTCTCTCTTGCAGGAAACAAGCCTATGTTTATGTATACTATGATTGTCTTTTTGAATTTGGTGCTAATACTGTTATATGGAATATGGAATAGGTCTTTGGATTATGGACGCGGATATTCTCTAATGGGCGACGGCTGGATTATGAATGACGGACTAGACGCTTGTAATTCCGTAAGACATTTTGAGGTTTTCAATATCCACATACATTCAACGCCAGAGTTTTTAGAAATAGTGGCGCAATACCTTTCCCAAAATGCTTTTACCTCTTGAAGGGCCCTCGTCAACAGGGTTGAAAGAAGCTTGGTGGTGCAGCTTCTAGAACCAGCTATGAATCTAGCATTGTATGGTGATTTATGCATTTTGGAAGTCCAGTATACTTTTGGTATATCGTTATGTTTGGTTGGAAGACAAATACCTCTTTCCTTGAGAAACGTTTTGTGATTGTTAAATAAATCTTCCAGAGTTAATGCAGTTTGAGAGTAAGTAGACGTATTTGATGACGATGTGTATAGATAAAGTTCGACGATTCACAATCACAACTATAGCCCCCCGAAGTTCCAGTCAAACTCCTTGACAGCATTAGAGTAATTGAATATTTTGATGGCTATAGATCCTTCTCAAAGTTCGTATGCCGATACCATGCCATGAGATGTCATTTGGGATTGCGTTTTGCCTGCTTGCTTGGTGGCAAAGTCTAAATTTGGTTTCCGGGCAATATGTTGAGGATACCTTCAGATTCTGGTCAAATTTAGTTTGCAGATAATATGCCATGAGATGTCGCTTTGGGTTGCAATTCGGTTCAATAATTTTCGTGCTACGTACACCGCGAGGAAAATATATATTACAGCAGCAATCAACATTCAGTCAGCCATTCTGAGTTAATCTCAAAACCTGGAGAGGTGGAAAGACCCTTCTGCTTCTTACGCCTGTGAAGTAGCTGTTGCCAACCTCATGTATATCCCCTGAGACCGACAATGCTTATAAATATTGCTGCCATTTTGGCGAGGGACCTAGCATCCTCTGACTGCTTGTTGCGGATGATACTTGTTTAACCTACTCACCACCAAATATTCTCGAAATCGAATTTATTATGAACCACGATCTCCAACGCCTACTTGACTTGGTCAAAACAATGGCTTTTAACTTTTAATGCATTAAAAACAGTTCTGATACTGCTGTACAATAGAAATCTATTAACTCTACCTGAAATATATTTCGATAATACACTTTTACCCATTTCTGACACACACACAAACATCTGGGATTGTATATTCAAAACAAGTGCAAATGAAAAACCCACATCGACAATATCTGTACTATTGCGTCTCAGAGAATAGGGATTATGCGAAAAATTAAATATAAAATTAAAAGAAATGCACTGAACCATATATATTTACATTTTATTAGACTGATTCTTGAATATTCAGCTGTGGTCTGGAGCAACTGCACTCAGGAAGAAAGTGAAACTTTAGAAAAGCTCCAGTTATCGGCAGCAAGAATCGTTACCGGACTACCATTGTATACTTCTAGGAAATCGTTATATTTAGAAACTGGAAGTGAAACATTGGAAAAAAGACGGCGAAACAACAAATTATTAACAATGTTTAAAATTCACAATGGCGAGGCTCCTGAATATATAAATAATCACACCACTTGTTGGTGAAGTAACCCCATACAATCTCAGAAATCGTGAAAACTATTCCATACCGAGGTTCAGACTGAAGTTTTTAAAGAACTCATTCCTTCCCGATACAATACGCAACTGGAACAAACTAGACTTCGGCCTATGCAATGCAAATCCATACAAATCTTTCAAAACAATTTTAACCAATCGACAAACTATTATACCATCGGGAAGCGATTAGTAAATATAATCCATAGGAAAAGGTTTGACGAATTTACGCAGGTATGCTGAGAAGAAAGGAAATTCGCCGAACTACGCAGTTACGTTGACCAAAAATAAATCGTCCATCACCCGAAGTAGTGTACAAAACCCTTTTCAAGCTTCATTTGGACGAGTGCGCAGGTGTTTTTGCGCAGGTATGACGTCACTTTGAGGCGGTGATGGGGAGGTGTGCGCAGGAGGGTTCTGCGCAAGTGTATGGTGTCACCTCCGGTCTACGTGAATCGGGCGTGACCTGAGGAAGTTTTCCTCCGCGGTGATGCGGCCTGGAGGTGATGCGGTCTGCCTCCGCGGACAGAAAGTATTCCCAAATACGTGGGTTTTCGTGAGAATGTTCGGCAATCTTCAGGGGTGATAGGGGCCCCTGGGTGGACCGATATGGTCGAGTGAGGTGTCAAAGTGAAGCGCTCCTCCAGGGCCATTCAGTCATGGGTGAGTGCATGTAAATTGAGGATTTGTCCCCGAATATATAAAAAACGGAACACGGACTTTATCCCTACAATAGGGGAAAACTCCTATCAACCCTATCCAAAAGGGCGAATATCGATCAGCCGGGCTTTTCGGGGTCTGGGTGCAGGGTGGGTGTATGTAAAAGTTTCTTCAGAAAAAAAATAAAAAGCGGAACACGGACTTTACCCCTACAATAGGGGAAAACTCCTATCAACCCTGTCTAGTGGGGGATAATATCGGTCTCCGGGCTTATCGGGGCCTGGGTGCATGAGTGGGTGCATGTAAAATTAGGGTACTCATCTTACATCCGGGGTTTTTCCATGTAGGTTACTGCGCAGGTCACGTGGTTTGGTGGGTCTGCGCAAGTGTGTGACGTCACTTCCGGTTTTCAGAATGACCAAAAAAACTACCTCCGAACACAGAAGAGTTCAAATTTTTCCTTAGACCTTAGACGTATGGTCCGGATTTTCCATCCGGGTTTCCCCCGGCCCGGACCGGCCGCACGCCTGCGCGGGTTATCCGACCGCTCGCGCGCGCGCGGGTTAAAGGGAAGTTTCGAAAGAGTGCAAGGGCAGTATATCACATCGGGAAATATATTTCATCCAAGTATAGCGGATAGCAGTCATGAATAACAACAAGTTCAGCAATATTTATACAGTTTATTATCCCCAATGTTACATCATACCCAGACGGGGGGAGCCGCCCTGGGTATGTTTAGTATGTTCACAGCAAAACAAATCGAAATATCAAACACCATGTTTTATTATTTAACGCACCGTCACATTAGGTACAAGTGTGTATTGAGCTCAAGTCAACGATCAGCATGTAGACATACAGAGTATATACGGCATATTATGCTATTCATCAGTGTAAGGGTGACGCATTCAGCCGAAGGGGGTGGACGGTCAGCTTGGTAATGAAAAACGTGACATTGTTCACTCTGTCTACGACCCATTGTGTGTTGGGACGTTGACGTTGTGCCCATCTCAAGGGATCCATGGTGTCCAGTTTCTTCAGCATCGTCTCTAGCGACGCCTGGTTAGTGATGGTGAACGGCTGGTCAAACACATGGCTGTTATTCCTGGCATAATAATACCGTAACTGGTCCGTCTCTTTGTGACGTAAGATGTACCCGGAAGCGACATTCAATTTGAAGACCGTAGCATGATCATTGAAGATGGCTTCCAGTGGAAAATTGTAGATATCTGGAATAGGGCGATGACGGTGGAAACAGTGCTGTATCATGGACCATTGGCGCCAATGGATGTCACTCACTGGATGGGCGTCCTGTAATAGATGGCTAGGAACATCCACTGCATCTTCCAGAAAATGTTCGATATCGTCAGGCGTATGACTGGCAACAGTAATGCTAGGGACTGGCTGGATATCTAGGCTCTTCTGAACTGTGGGTATAGGCGGGCTCTCTGTGATCGTATCACCAGACGCATTCGTCTCCCCGGGCTCATTTTCACCGGGTCTGACCCTCCTGGGTGCCTCTTTAGTGGGAAGTTGTCGCCCAAACCGTAGAGACGGGGTATGAATCAAACGTTGATGCTGTCTTAACTGACTGGGTCGTTTGAAGAGTTGACCACAATCGCTACATTGTTCCGTCGTCCCCTCGTGGAATGAGCGTTCTTGGCGTAGTAAATGATCCTCCCGATGGAATGACCGTGCGCAGGTTATACAAGTATTCCCTGTATCGTTGTGGGTGGAAGCCTCGTGGCGTCGTAAATTATCTAGGCGAGTAAACTGCTTCTGGCAAGTTGTGCAAGTGAACATCTTGATGGTTGACAGAGTGTCGGATGAAACGGCCAGGCCGCTTCCCTTTTATAGCAGGCTTGCTGGTGATCTATTTTTAGCACACTCAGTTCATCTACCTCCAACTCGAGGACAGAGATGTACTAGTGTACGACTGTGTGTGTGTGTGTGTGTGTGTGTGTGTGTGTGTGTGTGTGTGTGTGGGCAGTGGATTTTACATCCGGGACCTTCTCAACACCCGGGTTTCCCAGCGGGGTTTCCCGTCGTTCCTCCGTCTTCCATCCGGGTACTGTGGTTTTACATCCGGGTCCTCATCTTACATCCGGGTTTTTTCCATGTTTACCGTCACGTGACCGGAAATGACCTTTAACCGCTGACATGAGCTTTAACTTTTAACCTTTTAACCTTTAACATCCGCATGAAACCGCACCCATAGCGGTTCCTCCAGCGTGGATTTGCTGTGATGGAGGGGCTAATAAAAGGATTGACCTGTAATCTTTGTTGTTGTTGCTCTCTTTTTGGACTAACCAATGAAAATAGTACGTATCACGGACTACACCCGTAGAGCTACGTAGGCTCGCATGTGTGACAAGGGGCTATAAAACACGCCCCTCTGCATCCCACACCCCCATTCCTACGGTTGCAGAACCATGACGGACACCCATCTCTATGCGACTCGCATTTTACAGCATGCGACCGTGGTTAATTCACTCACGGGTTACCGAGCAGTGGTTCGGTCCATGTTTGCAGATGGCGACGACAACGATTGGCGACGTCAGATCCTGAAAGAGTTCACAGAAGCGGTCCTCGACAGAGTGCACTCGATGGAGAGGTGTGCTATCACTCACCACTACTGGGCTATGCCAGCCATCCTTGATGCCCGGACTATGGACCACGAGCGCTCACGCCGGAACCAGCGACGGCTCGTCGTTGGCCTAGTAATGATCCTTGCCCTATTGACCCTGACGCTGTGGCAATGACAGCGACAGAAAAAGAACGGCTTTTGAGAGCCTCCACAGATGCGCTTATGTGCAATCGATATATACGAGGTTCAGTCACAGTGTGCGTCATCCACCGATCGTCATTGGGTCAACCATGTCACCGAGGGACCTGACCATAAATACGAGGGGCAGTCAGAGTGTGTGTCATTCACCGTTCGTCATTGGGTCAACCGTGTCACCAGTCCTACGAGCCATCCTTCACCTTACACCCCAGGTGGGGTTACACGTCTATGAGGATAAAGTCACCATCGTTGAAGACCGTGGAGATGTTTGTTGGTCGCGCGCTGAGACCGTATCGAATACGGTTACGCTACACCGTGACGGTTGGACCAAATTTAAACGGTGAGCTCGACGGAAACCTCATCCACATAGACAATGCCATCTACGTACACCGTGGACCCTTCTTCCCACGCCTGGGCCGTTACCAAGACCCTACGCGAGGCTTCACCCTAGACCCCGATCTGTGGACAGCCTTCGAGAAAGTGGTGCCTATCGTGAACCAGCTGTTTACACCGGACGAGCGGTCAGCTGTTCAGTTGGAGTGGGCTCGTGCCCTGAGTGAAGCGGCGACAGAACCCAACGAACAAATTACCAAACCTAGCAATGAAGCGAAGGCAGACGACGATGCCATTGATTATCCGGCTAGACTGTCAGCCCAGTGACATGACCACCCGATCCTTTGATCTGACGTCATCAACTTTTTCTCTCTATACACACGGAGACAGTCAAATCTGGTACTATTCACGTACTGACCATGACGGAGCATATAATACGGGCGTTTGTCAGCTTGACCCCAGAGGTCTTCCTGCACGTCTATGCAGATACGGTCGATATTATTGAGGAGGTGAGAGACATCTGTGATGCGGACCCTACACAACCGTGCCCGGTTCACATTCGTCTGTCCCGGGAGGGCTGGACCAAATTCAAACGGGTGTTGTCTGGTGCACTAGACGGCGACCTCATCAACTTGTGTCACGATGTGTACATCCGACGCGGCCCCATTTTTGCTCAATTGGCTCGGCTAGATGGGGATACAGTGCGTTTTACGCTTCACGCTGTTCTATGGTCTGCATTGGAGATGCCGTGGCAGATGTGGATCAAGTACTTACGGAGGAAGTGCGGTCATCAGACGAGTTGGATTGGTCATTTACCATGGACAAAGTGCTGGCAGAAGCCAACGAAAGAAATCAGAAAGAAACTCCGGCCCAAGATATACCCGTTATAAATAAACGATAGAGCCAGGGTCCATCATCATTTGTCACCATGAAGAGTTGGGAGAAGGTGTTGGATAACTTATACTACAGTCCCGACAGTCCGGCGGCCTATAGTGCATTGTCGGCTCTCTATTGAGAGGCCAAACTCCAGGGGATACAACGTGCCCAAGTCCGAGATTGGTTAAAAAACAAGACACCTATACCTTACATCGAGGGAGGGAGGGAGGGAATTTGGCTTAATGTCACACTCAAGTTTGTTTCACTCATATGGTGACAGTCAGTTTGGTTGGTGGAGGAAGTCGGAGTACCCGAAGAGAACCACCGCCCTTCGGCAAGTAACTGACAATCTTTCACACATGGACCAGCTGGGCTCGAACCCTTGCCGGTTCAGCGGTGTGAGGCTAGCGGTCACCAGCGGAGCGCCTTAGACCACTCGGCCACCGAGGGCCCCCACTTACATCGAGCTGTCCGTCGTCATTTTCTATGGAACCGGGTCATCGTGGGAGGACTAGATGCCCAATGCCAAGCGGATTTGGTCGATATGAGCGCCTTTGTCAAACACATCGATATATCTTGACGTGCATCGATATCCTGTCAAAGTATGCGCATCCGGACGAAAATGGGGGCAAATCTCATAGTGGCTTTCAAGGAGATCTCCAAGGCCGGGCGCAAACCCCTGTATTTGCAAACCGACGAAGGCACGGAATTCCTCAACAGATCGTTCCAACAGTTTCTGAAAGCCCAGAAGGCGTTTTTCTTCCATACGTACAACGAGACCAAGGCTTCCGTGGTGGAAAGGTTCACCCGGACATTCAAAGGCCGTTTGTATAAATATTTCACCTACAAGAATACAAGGCGGTACATCGATGTTCTCCCGAAACTTGTGAGTGGTTACAATCGAGCCTATCACCGAGTATGGAGAGAGCCCCCATTACCGTGACCCAACGCAATGAAGCCCAAGTCCGGCGTGTAAATCTGAAGGCCCACCAGAAGATAGTCCTGTCTGCTTTGGAACAGTACGTTATTGATTGGTCTAAGCGGGAAAAAGTTGAACCTACAGCACTCGCTGATTGGCTGGACCTCACCAAGAGCAAGGTCGTTGAAACAATCCGCCATATTGACAGAAATACCCTTCTCCAAGCAAAACAAGTACTGAGAAGCCCAATTCGCAAGAAGTTCTAGCAAATCTCCAGAGTAAATTCGTCATAGTCCCGGCAGACAAAGCTCCAAATAATATAATATTCATATGTAAATATTACTATTACGAGGTGCTGGTTGAAGAATTGAGTGTAAACATATTGTCATCAAATACGTCTACTTACTTTCAAACTGCAGTTACTTTGGAAGATTTATTTATCAATCACAAAAAGTTTCTCAGGGAAAGAGGTATTTGTCTTCCAACCAATCATAACGACATACCAAAAATATACTGGACTCCCAAAATGCATAAATCACCATACAAAGCTAGATTCATAGCTGGTTCTAGAAGCTGCACCACCAAGTTTC
The DNA here is from genome assembly GCA_036873755.1 of Hanleya hanleyi. Classification (NCBI taxonomy): domain Eukaryota; kingdom Metazoa; phylum Mollusca; class Polyplacophora; order Lepidopleurida; family Hanleyidae; genus Hanleya; species Hanleya hanleyi. The sequence goes on along the minus strand of JAVTVY010044494.1, from coordinate 97,700 downwards.
TTTCAACACTATTGACGAGGGCCCTTCAGGAGGTAAAAGCATTTTGGGAAAGGCATTGCGTCACTATTTCTAAGAACTCTGGGGTTGAATGTATGTGGATATTGAAAAACTCAAAATGTCTTACGGAAGAACTTGATGCTAAAGGTCACATACCGTACAGACAAGTATCCACATGGGATTTCTCGACTCTCTATACTACAATCCCTCATCAGGACCTTATTGACCGTCTAAGTTCATTAATAGTATCTGTGTTCAAGAAAACTGATCGTAGATATATTAATGTCGGAAGCCATAAAGCATTCTTAGCTCGACTACATACAAGAGATATCATTCATGGGATGTTTCTTTGTTTATAGAGTTGCTTGAATTTCTCATTAAAAATATCTATGTGAAATTTGGCAACACAATATATATCAGCAGCATATAGGTATTCCAATGGGTACTAATTGTGCACCCCTGTTGGCCGACCTGTTTCTGTTCTCTTATGAATATGACTATATGCAGGCGCTTTCAAAAACCGATCCATTCAAAGCCCGTTCCTTCTCATTCACCAAACGCTATATAGACGATCTTCTCGCTGTGGATAACCGCTATATAAATGAGGCAGTGAAGGATATATATCCACCTTCACTGGATTTGAAGGAAACTACAGATAGCCCTACAGGCACATCATATTTAGATCTCTATCTCTATAAAAATGAAGCGGGCATTCTCTCTCGTCGACTTTATGACAAAAGAGATGATTACAATTTCGACATCGTAAACTATCCCTTTCTGGATAGTAATATTCCAGTGGGACCTGCATATGGCGTATACATATCTCGCTTAGTAGCATTTGCTAGATCCTGTGTTAAATGTGATGATTTTAATCAACGTCACAAAACATTGTTGCAGAAACTTATAAAACAGGGCTATTCCACCAAGCGCCTCCACTCAAATTTTCTCAAATTTGGCGATACATATCGCATGCTGATAGCAAAATACGAACGCAGCGTGCAAGATCTATGGCGCTACGTTTCGCAACATGTGTCTAATTCCGCTTAACCCGCGGCTAGGGGCCGTATGAGCCCATGTACTTCAAGATCCTCATGGTACTCATATGAACAGTCACAATCAAAGCGTGACTGAGGTACATCATTTTTAGATGACGACTCTGTAACGAATATTATGGATTAAGAATACTGATCAGCGATACGGATTTGATATTTTGGAACATCATGATGTCTTGCCGGCATCATTGAAAACTGTTGACCGCTTCTCTCTTGCAGGAAACAAGCCTATGTTTATGTATACTATGATTGTCTTTTTGAATTTGGTGCTAATACTGTTATGTGGAAAATGGAATAGGTCTTTGGATTATGGACGCGGATATTCTCTATTGGACGACGGCTGGATTATGAATTACAAGCGTCTAGTCCGTCATTCATAATCCAGCCGTCGTCCATTAGAGAAGAGTATCGCGTCACCTCAAGACCCCTGACCAGCCTCCACATAACACAGAGGTAAAAAGACAATCATGGTATACATAAACATAGGCTTGTTTCCTGCAAGAGAGAAGCGGTCAACATTTCAATGATGCCGGCAAGACATCATGATGTTCCAAAAATATCAAATCCGTATCGCTGATCAGTATTCTTAATCCATAATATTCGTTATAGAGTCGTCATCTAAAAAAAAGATGTATCTCAGTCACGCTTTGATTGTGAGTGAGTGAGTGAGTGAGTAGGATTTAACGTCGTTTTCAACAATGTTTCAGTCATATCACGACGGTGCCTACATGTGCCAGAACACAAGAGTCCACAGTTCCTATTATTCTGGACACTGATCAGCCCAGTCAGTACAGCACCCGGTCACCCATCCAAGTATTGACCGAGCTCAACGCTGCTTAACTTCGGTGATCTGACGAGAACCGGTGTGCCCAACGTGATGCGCTTTGATTGTGTCTGTTCATATGAGTACCATGAGGATCTTGAAGTACATGGGTTCATACGGCCCCTAGCCCCGGGTTAAGCGGAATTAGACACAAGTTACGAAACGTAGCGCCATAGATCTTGCACGCTACGTTCGTATTTTGCTATCAGCATGCGATATGTATCGCCAAATTTGAGAAACTTTGAGTGGAGGCGCTTGGTGGAATAGCCGTGTTTTATAAGTTTCTGCAACAATGTTTTGTGATGTTGATTAAAATCATCACATTTAACACAGGATCTAGCAAATGCTACTAAGCGAGATATGTATACGCCATTTGCAGGTCCCACTGGAATATTACTATCCAGAAAGGGATAGTTTACGATGTCGAAATTGTAATCATCTCTTTTGTCATAAAGTCGACGAGAGAGAATGCCCGCTTCATTTTTATAGAGATAGAGATCTAAATAAGATGTGCCTGTAGGGCTATCTGTAGTTTCCTTCAAATCCAGTGACGGACTAGACGCTTGTAATTAGATACAAATCTAGAGAGCTATGATGGAAATGCTTTGACAACTCGTATATTGGTATTTGGTGAGCTGTTTCGCTGTGACAACTCGTACACTGGGGATGGTGAGCTGTATCGTCGTCAGATGAAAATGACGGCATTTAACACAAAAGACTAGTCTGTAAGGCCCGATGTCGACCCAGCATCAACTTCCCACAAATGCCAACATATATCAAAGACCAACAGGTCTGTACGGGGGGGTGGTCCTCGGGGACGAGACGCCCACCAGCAGAATCTCGCCATATACAGGTAAAAATTACAAGACATATAAGGAAAGTGGGAAGAGGTGCCGATATACTGACAGAGCCACATGACTTCACAGAAAAGTCTACCGGTTAACCTATTCTAAAGCACATACCAAGAATCTAATGATTCGTGATATGTGTTGTATCTCAGGTACGCTTTTATTGTTCCTGTTCATGTGGCAACTTGGATGATATGACCACACGGCCCCTACACCGGCATAAGCGGTATTAGATACAAATCTAGAGAGCTATGATGGAAATGCTCTGACAACTCGTATATTGGTAATTGGTGAGCTGTTTCGCTGTGACAACTCGTACACTGGGGATTGGTGAGCTGTATCGTCGTCAGATGAAAATGACGGCATTTAACAGAAAAGACACTCCCTTGTTAATCTAGCAATATTTCAATTTACAACTAATAGGGCACTGAAGGAACCGAAGTTAGATAAAAAGCTATTTTTTAACAGAATTTACTCATAGTAAGCAATCAGCTACACGTAACACCTCACGCAAAAGCGTGATAAATTAAGTCCAACTATATTAGCAAATTTATTGAAACACAAATTTGAATGTTCTATGTGTGACCGGGTGTATTTGTGAGATTGGCAGAGATTATTCTGATCATCTAACAGGGATTTCTCTGCACCTATTTTGCCGCCTTGCTTTGGAGTACGTTTATTTTGCTTTTTATTGGTTGTATTCGCCATGTGACATTTTGCTGGACTGTCATTCGCTGGATGTCGGGTGCGCTTTGCGATCGAGAGCGATGATTGGTTGCCTGCATGCACGCTGATGCGAATCCGGGGTTCAGCTAATTGCACGGATATCTGGACCGTGTTATACCATTCTCATAGATCTAACTGCGTAGCTGCGTTCGTTCCAGCTCAAAGATTTCGCACGGCTTGATAGTTTGTTCTACGGCGTATACAGGTCAGTGATTGTATATATGTTATATTATTTGTGGTTGGTTTGACAAGTATTTGTTAGGGGTATTTTCTGTCCGAAAATGCGTATTTGGTATATTGTTTGTAAATGTTATTTTTCGCCAGGAAAGTACAATTGCTTGGATTTCCATTGTTTGTCTTCTCGTGAATTACTAAGTATTCAGAGTAGCTTGTGGCACATGCTTTGTGTAGCCAAAGTCTTTTCCATGACCTATTTGGTTATTCTATAAGCGTAACCTTGATTCTATATTTCACGTCGGCTTGTATGAAGCACGTATTTCGTATCTCTAACGTACAGTTTGGGAAATCTTGTTGCTTATCTAGTGTTTGCCCATATGGCTGAGCACGGTTATCATTATTTATACAGGTGTTTATCATACAGATACATGGCTGGATAGCTGAATTGAATTGGGCTTGTCCTGTGTTATCAGGTTATAGTGCGCCCCTGTCCCATAGACAGGGTAAGTGGTTTAAGTGGTTTCGACGTTGGATTTAAAGGTTATATAACATAACACGAATTTCAGTTACCGTGTGCCCCTGTGTTCAGTTATGCGAGTTAAGGCTTTATGCCCAGCCTATTTGATCACTCTCATTATAATTGATAAATGTGATATAATTGATAACGGTGATGGTTTTTATATCTCTAAAGCGGTTCATTTGTAAACACAAACACTATAAAGTGAATCAGAGACAGACTATACTTATCTGTGCCATGTATTGTGAAATGTTTATGTATAAATTGTTATACCCTGTTATGTTTTGTTTGTATAGGGTTTTTCTTGTGTGGCAATAAAAAAGGGGCCTTGTCAACCTCAACCCCAGTGGTCGTCTGTTGCTTCATTCCTTACGGACAAAAGACTGCTACATATGCCATGGCTAGCAAAAATTTCAATCAAATGACAGAAAAAACCCACATTCACCGTAAGCACCAGCTAATACCTCACGCAACAGCTACAAATTACAAGCGTCTGGTCCGTCATTCATAATTCAGCCGTCGTCCATTAGAGAATATCCGCGTCCATAATCCAAAGACCTATTCCATATTCCATACAACAGCATTAGCACTAAATTCGAAAAGACAAGCATAGTATACATAAACATAGGCTTGTTTCCTGCAAGAGAGAAGCGGTCAACAGTTTTCAATGATGCCGGCAAGACATCATGATGTTCCAAAAATATTAAATCCGTATCGCTGATCAGTATTCTTAATCCATAATATTCGTTGTAAAGTCGTCATCTAAAGAATGATGTATCTCAGTCACGCTTTGATTGTGACTGTTCATATGAGTACCATGAGGATCTTGAAGTACATGGGTTCATACGGCCCCTAGCCCCGGGTTAAGCGGAATTAGACACAAGTTACGAAACGTAACGAAATATGTATACGCCATATGCAGGTCCCACTGGAATATTACTGTCCAGAAAGGGATAGTTTACGATGTCGAAATTGTAATCATCTCTTTTGTCATACAATCGACGAGAGAGAAGGCCCGCTTCATTTTTATAGAGATATAGGTCTAAATATGATGTGCCTGTAGGGTTATCTGTAGTTTCCTTCAAATCCAGTGAAGGTGGATATATATCCTTCACTGCGTCATTTATATAGCGATTATCCACAGCGAGAAGATCGTCTATATAGCGTTTGGTGAATGAGAAGGAACGGGCTTTGAATGGATCGGTTTTTGAAAGCGCCTGCATATAGTCATATTCATAAGAGAACAGATATAGTTCAGCCAATAGGGGTGCACAATTAGTACCCATTGGAATACCTATATGCTGTTGATATATTGTGTTGCCAATTTTCTCATAGATATTTTTAATGAGAAATTCAAGCAACTCTATAAACAAAGAAACATCCCATGAATGATATCTCCTGTATGTAGCAGAGCTAAAGAATGCTTTATGGCTTCCGACATTAATATATCTATGATCAGTTTTCTTGAACACAGATACTATTAATGAACTTAGACGGTCAATAAGATCGTGATGAGGGATGTGGTATAGAGAGTCGAGAAATCCCATGTGGATACATGTCTATACGGTATGTGACCTTTAGCATCAAGTTCTTCCATAAGACATTTTGAGTTTTTCAATATCCACATACATTCAACGCCAGAGTTTTTAGAAATAGTGGCGCAATAACTTTCCCAAAATGCTTTTACCTCCTGAAGGGTTGAAAGAAGCTTGGTGGTGCAGCTTCTAGAACCAGCTATGAATCTAGCTTTGTATGGTGAGTTATGCATTTTTGGCATATCGTTATGTTTGGTTGGAAGACAGATACCTCTTTCCTTGAGAACATTTTGTGATTGTTAAATATATCTTCCAGAGTAAATGCAGTTTGAGAGTAATTAGATGTATTTGATGGCGATATGTTTACACTCAATTCTTCAACCAGCACCTGGTAATAGTAATATTTACAAATGAATATTATATTATTTGGAGCTTTGTCTGCTGGGACTATGACGGATTTACTCTGGAGATTTGCTAGAACTTCTTGCGAATTGGGGCTTCTCAGTACTTGTTTTGCTTGGGGAAGGGTACTTCTGTCTATATGGCGGATTGTTTCAACGACCTTGCTCTCGGTGAGATCCAGCCAATCATCGAGTACTGTAGGTTCAACTTTTTCTCGCTTAGACCAATCAGTAACGTACTGTTCCAAAGCAGACAGGGCTATCTTCTGGTCGGGCTTCAGATTTATATTTCTCGGCTCTCTATATTTAGGTCCCTTCATCAGGAGTAATCTTAGGTCCTTATCACTCACCACATCAAGGTCACCAGTCACAACATGTTTGCATGGTGTATAGATAAAGTTCGACGATTCACAATCACAACTATAGCCCCCGACGTGTATAAGTTCCAGTCAAACTCCTTGACAGCATTAGAGTAATTGAATATGTTGGTGGCTATAGATTTAGTATACTTATGTGAAATGCAAGGAGGTTTTGTGAACTTAAAATAGTTTGGTACAGTATTGCGTACCATGTAAGCCAAGTCAAAAAGTCATAGCAAGATGAACTTGACAATGAAATTGAGCGAAGTCCAAAAATTGCTTAATTGAACTCCAGCCTTTAGGCCATAGATTTCCAGTTAATGCCTCAATCAAATTCACAAAAACTGACCACCGGAAAAGTCAATGTAGTTTGACCGATAATGCAAAGTCAAACTATTGCTAAATTTTAAGTCGACAACATCAGTGAAAATGGCCAACAGGAATTGACAGTGCAAAATTCCATTTCTGTAGACCCTCACGAACAAGTCTAAATAAGACAACCGTGCAAAACTTCACCAGTGGCACAGTAAGAATGACAAATTCATGTCACAAAAATCCATGACGCACGACCGATGAATCCACATCACAAGGTTATGCAGTACATGATCCTGTACCGCAAACTTAATAATTACCGAACCGAAAGCAAATGACTAATCAGTGAGCCCGCGTTCAGTCACTTAAATTTCACCCCATGCAAAAAATCTTCTCCAAAAACCCTCGACCTCACCAACCCACCCACTAAACACATGAAAAATATAATTATGATGGGACAGGACTATGAACAAAACACAAAAATACACAAATGGACACTCGGACGGTACCGGTACACATAATACAAGATAACACAAACATATATAAACCATTCAAATATTGCACCTGTCAAAACCTAGAAGACTATCAAGGGTCCAATTTTTCGTCACAATACACGGGCAGTTCTTCGCTTAATCCACGTAGCAATCAGTCAAACCACGCCAAATTTCATTTGGAAAATCCGCCATTGAACTCACAAAAGAAAAAAGGCGACCATGCTGACGAGGAAAAAAATTATCCCAGAACTTCGGTGGAAGCTCAATTTTTCACAAACCCCTTTTATAAACTAACACACTTCCAACTGTTATCGACCCAACCGTATATAAAAGTACAAAAATCTGTCAGGACTCGGAAATGAAGATTTTCACACTCAGATTTTGAAAATTTTGAAACTGGCCGCCGATCTAAACACTGCATTCAATTCGCCATCCAGCGCATATTTGTCGAAAAATAATCGCAATTCTACGCTAGATACTTTCACTTCTGATACCAATTTGTAGTAACTACACCTACAGAGTTTTAGCCAGTATAGTGGGCAGGCTTACCTACTGGTTATTCCCCAGGAGATGCAGTCTGTCACGTCTAGTCGAAGCAGTATCTTATCTGCTTTTCTTTACCCAGCCCGCCAGCTATTCTCATTGGCTATAGTGCTAACAGCGCCCTCTATCAAGGGAAACCAATCTATAATAAAGTTTTGCATTAATATTCCACTATGCTCGTTAATAATCTATTATTGACTAAACTGGTAAGACAGTGAGAAAACCTATTCTCACTACAATACCCGTTTGAATTTGGTCCAGCCGTCACGATGTCGCGTAATCGTATTCGATATGGTCTCAGCGCGCGACCAGCAAACATCTACATGGTCTTCCACGATGTCGACTTCGTCTTCACAGACGTGTAACTCCACCTGGGGTGTAAGGGGAAGGACGGCTCGTAGACTGGTGACATGGTTGATCAAATAACGAACGGTGAATGACGCACACTCTGACTGAGCCTCGTATATATACAGGACTTCTGTCGTTGATGTTATATTAAGGGAAAATAACTGTTGTATATCAGGATGATTGACACCAGGGGGCGCTTCCGGCCCACCTGTGGCGTCTCTTCAGGTTTCAGTCACGTGACCGGAAGTGACCTTTGACCTCAGCGCACCAATGACCTCTGTGACGTAAAGTTGAATTGAGCCACACTGATCTTTGGCCTCTGAGTGCACTCTATCGCATAATGCATCACTTCCGGTTCCGGTCACGTGACCGGAATTGCCTTCTGACCCCTGCGCATCATTATTAATATCCGACAACAGCAAAAACACCTTCATTGACCTTTGGCCTCCGAGTGCAACATCCGGGTCCTCTGTGACGTCACTGCCGGTTCCGGTCACGTGATCGGAAGTGACCTTTGACCATAGCGCACCATTATTAATATCCGGTATTGTGCCCCTGCGCAGGGGTCAAAGGTCACTTCCAGTCACGTGTCCGGAACCGGAAGTGACGTCACAGAGAGTCCATATGTTGCACTCAGAGATTGAAGGTAAATGAGAGGGAATTTGCTGTTATATTACTACTTCTGTCTCTGTGTTATATCCCCCATTAAATATTGACATATAACCAATTGTCAAATTACACCACGGGATCTGCTCGCATCAAGCTGGTCGCCATTCCTCCAAGTTCTCATTTATGCGGGTTACATTCGTCTGTCTCTCTTTTTCGTCAAACTCGTATGATTTTATGACTTTCTCAACACTAACTCGAATCAAATTTGGTGCCTGCTCAGTTGTTTTCTCCGGTTGAGAGGCAACTGATTCGCAATCATCGGTGTCCCGAGCAGTGTCCCCTGCAATGAACGGATCTTCGCTGTCTGCAGACTGATCCAGTGTCGGATTGAATTACATTGTTCCATCTCCTGAGACGCAGGAACTTCGTCTTTGTAAGGCGTTTCCCTGGCTGGAGACCTTCTTCACCGGTGTAGCCGTCTTCACCGGTTTATGTGAAACTGTTGAAGTTGTTGCCAACGTCACGGGTACGGGAGGCTTGTATACTGGCGGCTTTGCCTGGTGTCGAGGGCTGGCAAACATTTCTGGTCTGGGTGTCGATAGTATTACCGATCGGACAGCCTGTTTCGGAGTCTCCTTGTCGACTCTCATCTTCTTCTTGCCAGACAAGACAGTAGTTTTAGAGTGCATCCACTTCGTTGGGTCTGAAGCAAATGTTGGCACAACCTGCAACGACTCACCACTCCGCCTTGCTTTAGGGTAAGGCTCTCCATTCGGGCAGTGATGCTTCCTCCGAAGGTGCTCAATCAGGTCCTTATGCATGGAATATCCAATGTCACAGTAAGGGCAACACACCAGTCCTTCCCGAGTGGTTCCCACAGGGATGTCCATTTCCTGCAACGAGACAGAAAAGTTTGTTAGGTGGTTCAACCCTAGATGTAATTTCTGATTACTTTTATAAACATAGCTAGCCTGGTACAACACATAATCATCTAGCCTAGGAGGGCGGTGCATACGTCGTTTGTGGCCCCTCGAGTTCTCATTTTCATCGATTGGATCTGAATGATCGTTTAAAAGTCGACTTTCGCCTGTATGCAAAATGTACGGTTCCGGGATTCGATTTCCTCTTCGGAGATGTCCATGTTTTCGGCATCAGGCTCTTCAGTCTCAGAATCAACATCATCGGGTCTAGGCTCGCAAGGCTTCAGTCTGTCATGGTGAACTGCCGTCAGCTTATCATTTCATACCTTGATTCCATAGGTTACATCTGAAAGAGAGCCTAGTATTTCACCTGGACCCTCCCAGCGATCCTATAGCTTAGGTGACAGTCCTTTTCGTTTGACCGTAGAATGAAGGTAGACGAGAGCTCCTGATTGGTATCGATGTTCTCGCACCTTTAGATCATAAACCTTCTTCTGTCGTCTAAGGTTTTTTTATGTCTGCTCTCGGGCATCAGCGTGGACATCAATGGGTCGTTCCTTTAGATCTTTTACCCACTGATTTGGTTCCGTTGGCTCTGTTGGTGCCCCACCTACCACAAGATCAGCAGGTAAGGTCGTCTCGGGACTCTCATAGTCAGAGGAATCTTCAAGTCCCAGTCACTTTGATCTTTAGCCACCATAATTTTTAGCATCTGTGCAAGAGGTTGATTGAATCGTTCAATCACTCCATTTGATTGTGGATGGTAGGCTGTTGTCCTCGTCTTCTTTACTCACAATATTTTGTACATGCCCTGAAACAAATTGCTCTCAAACTGTTTCCCTTGGTCGGAATGGATGGCGGAGGGCACACCGAATCGTGATATGTAAATCTCGATCACTGCATCGGCCACAGTACTGGCTTCTTGATTCGGAAGCGCAACGCTCTCTACTCACCTGGTAAAGTAATTTCCGACTACCAGTATATATGCGTTCCCTCTGATTGTCCTAGGAAGGGGCCCCATTATGTCAACCGCCATCCCCTCTCCGGTGGTTCCGGTGGGGGAACCCTTATGTCGATTCCTTCGCTTCCTGCCGACATGTTTCTGGTGTCCACATGTTTGACAAGTTCAGCACTACTGCCTGGCATCTAGTTGCAGTCCACTTATACGATTGTCTTGAAGAGCGTCTTTCTGACACCTAAATGTCCTCCTGCTTGTTTTTCATGACATTCGCGCTCTTCACTCTCTTCCTTAATGCAAGGGGAACAACCATTAAGTACCGTAATACTTTGCTACCCTTGTTGTACCATCGTCTGACCAGCAATCCATCTTGCATGAAACATACCCCACAATGCTTTGGCTGTTGGACCCTCTATGGATATATCGTCCCAGGTTGGTCTTTAATTTCTCTCAACCCATCGCATCACACTCTTCAGATCAGGGTCTTCTCTTTGCGCTTTTCCAAAGCCATCATTAGGGGAAATCAGCTGTGTTTTCTTGACTGTATTCTTTCCCTTAATTTCTGCAACATGTCAATCGGACCGGCGACTGCACGCATCTGCATTCCCATGTTTCTGTCCGGGCCTACGCTCAACTTCGAACTGATAGGTTCCAAGGACCTCAAGCCAACGGGCGAGCTGACCCTCTGGTTCTTTAGCATTCATTAACCACCGAAATGAGGCATGATCTGTATGAACTTCCGACCATACAAATAGTGCCTGAAGTATTTCATAAAGTAAACTACAGCCAGCAATTCCCTTCTAGTTACACTGTAGGCTCGTTCAGCTTTAGTGAGTATCCGACTGGCGTAAGCAATAACATGTTCTTTCCAACCTCGTCTCAGAGAGATTATCGCTCCTATGCCAATCCCGCCAGCATGTGTCCAAAATGAAAGGTGTCCGTGGGTCGGCCAGAGTAAATATGGGGCTAGACGTTAATTTCCATTTAAAAACATTAAAGGCGTGTTCTGTCCAAGTAAATCCGCATTCATTCTGAGTCAGCTTATGAAGGGGAGCAGCTATCGTTGCAAAGTCTTTCACAAATCGCCGACAATAGCTGCTTAACTCAAGAAATCGCCACAGCTACGACTGGTTGGTAGGTACAGGCCATTTTTCACGGCCTTCGTCTTCCCTGGGTCTGTCTGTATACCTGTCGCAGAAACGATATGACCGAGGTATCTCACTTCGCGGGCACCTATCAACATTGTTGCAGAAACTTATAAAACAGGGCTATTCCACCAAGCGCCTCCACTCAAAGTTTCTCAAATTTGGCGATACATATCGCATGCTGATAGCAAAATACGAACGTAGCGTGCAAGATCTATGGCGCTACGTTTCGTGACTTGTGTCTAATTCCGCTTAACCCGGGGCTAGGGCCGTATGAACCCATGTACTTCAAGATCCTCATGGTACTCGTATGAACAGTCACAATCAAAGCGTGACTGAGATACATCATTCTTTAGATGACGACTTTACAACGAATATTATGGATTAAGAATACTGATCAGCGATACGGATTTGATATTTTTGGAACATCATGATGTCTTGCCGGCATCATTGAAAGCTGTTGACCGCTTCTCTCTTGCAGGAAACAAGCCTATGTTTATGTATACAATGATTGTCTTTTTGAATTTGGTGCTAATACTGTTATATGGAATATGGAATAGGACTTTGGATTATGGACGCGGATATTCTCTAATGGACGACGGCTGGATTATGAATGACGGACTAGACGCTTGTAATTTCTTTATGTTCACGGAAACTTGATTCAAACGAATGAGCATGTCATCGAACGTGCGGCGAAACACTATAACGTCATCAAGGTAAACTAGGCAGATCTAGTAGTGAAACCAAGCCAGTACGGCTTCCATAAGTCGCTCAAAAGTTCCCGGAGCGTTGCAGAGGCAAACTGGCATGACCTTGGACTGGTATGTACTCTGTCTTGTCGCAAAGGTGGTCTTCGGTTTGTCTTCGGGTGGTATCTCTACATGCACCAGCCAGTGTGTCCATAGAATGTTCTATTCTCGGAAGTGGGTACGCGTCTTTCTCGGTAATGTTATTCAAGGCTCGATAATCCACGCACAATCTTAATTTCCCATCTTTCTTCTTGACCAACACCACGGGAGCTGACCAGGGACCATTGGAAGGTTAGATGACATCACGGTTTAGCATGTCTTTTGCCTACCTATCTATCTCTTCACGGGCATAGATGAGCGGCCGTCGAGGTGGAATGCGTAAGGCTGGTGCCCCTCCAGTTTTGATATGGCGCTGGACCAATTTTGTTCTCCCCATACCGTCATCATCAATGGCAAAGATATCGGCATAGTCTGTAACAAGACTTCGGACCTGCTGTTGTTGTTCGGTAGTGAGATCCTTGCTTGACCATTCTAACACAGCAACTGATTTAACCCTATCTGGTCTGGGCTTTTTGGGACCTAGCTTCTAAAATTGATTTTTGGCTAATTACAAGCGTCTAGTCCGTCATTCATAATCCAGCCGTCGTCCATTAGAGAATATCCGCGTCCATAATCCAAAGACCTATTCCATTTCCATATAACAGTATTAGCACCAAATTCAAAAAGACAAAAGTATACATAAACATAGGCTTGTTTCCTGCAAGAGAGAAGCGGTCAACAATTTTCAATGATGCCGGCAAGACATCATGATGTTCCAAAATATCAAATCCGTATCGCTGATCAGTATTCTTAATCCATAATATTCGTTATAGAGTCGTCATCTAAAAATGATGATGCAGATCTTCTCCCGCGTCAGGATAGGCCATCTGCACCAGCCTTAATAAAACCTGGGTCAAATCTGGAAGTCCCTCCCCACGGTTCCTCATTCTGGACCTGAACTGTGGCTTGTAGAGATCGGTTTGATTTGAGGGAGCAACTCGACGTTCCAAGTCATCCTTCAACTTTTCGAAACTAATTTCGCCTTGTTTATCACGAAGGCTTGACAACGTTTGTTGTTAACGATACAGCCAAATACTGCCCCTGTGAGAAATACCTTAATCCCTTAGAGAGAAGAATAAGGCTGGAAGATAGAGGGACGGAGAGAGAGAAAGATAAAGAGAAAGAGAGACAACAAACAATTAAGTTAGGTTATATGGTTTTATTAATGTTAACGTCCGTTGGTAAGACCTGCCAATACACATCAACCAAATGTATAAATCCAACGTCGGAAAGTATCCCTCAGAGCAATCCACAACCCAGCATCTCACCTTCCAAGGGGGTTTCAATGTTCCTGTCGGTTAGAAAGTTTAGCAATCTTGTCAAGGATTTTGGCTCTCCTGCCACTGCACAAAATATTTGGATCTCTTGCCGTATGCCGAGTCGCTCTCCTGCCGTTTACCAAGTCAATAAGACTGTCCACTAGTCATGAGAAGGCGTCGAAGCCTTTCTAACACAGCAACTGATTTAACTCTATCTGGTCTGGGCTTTTTGGGACCAGTTGTGGCCTGGGGGGGGGGGACGAAATGCGCTACCTGGAGTACAATTTGGACGCCTGTACGGACCAATCATCCTCCAGCGCGGATGAAGACAAGTCCTAATTACTCAATCGGCAGCTTTCTCTGCGCACGTTCAATGTCCGTCATTCTTCCAGTTCTTCCACTTCTGGTTTGGACGTGAATGATCATCAGAGCGGTAGTGGCGTCCGCTACGCGCGGAATAAAACAAGAAATCCTCGCCCGTGTAAACTCTATTTGTGTTGCCTGTTTTCCCCATATTTTTAAAATATTCATCGTCAAGCAAAATGATGTTCGGAAGGATAAATAATTTAAGTATATATCAATCCAAATATATTCAATCCAAAGGTTCACTAAGCTTCGATCATGTCACTGGCACAGCGATTTTTTCTACTCGTTGGGGAGCCATTTGTCTCCTTGTGATTCATGTATATTGAAAATTCTACCGCCGTCAGCGAACGTTCAAATTCTGTGCTACCGGTACGTGGGATGAAAACTTACCTCAGTCCACTGCATGATCCTGTATGTCCATAGCGTGGAACCGATTCTCGTTATTGACGAATTCATTCGCTCTATCAACCAAAGTGATGGTATACGTATAACTTGGTTGATATACATGTAGCGAAAGAAGTCATCAACAACGAGAATCGGAAGCGAGTATTTGGTCGATTTTTGGAGTAGTCATGCAGTTATAATTGACTGGCTATTATACAAGAGCAGCATTTTACGACGTCACTTCCGGTGTGGCTCAATCGGGCGTGACCTTGGAGCGGGGCGTGACCTTGGAGCGGGGGCCTTTTCAGCATCGGGGTTTCGGGTTTCCCTACTGGGTTTTCCCCCGGGCCCGACCGCACGCCTGCGCGGGTTATCCGGCCGCACGCCTGCGCGGGACGCGATGACGCGGGGAAAAACCTTTCGCGGTTTAGTAGTTCCAAAAACGCGGGTTTTCTTGAGAATCATCGGCACTGTTCGGCACTGTTCGGCAATCTTCAGGGTGGGGATATGTATGGAATGCATGTATTGACCTTCAACAAGTTAGACGTGCATGTACTAACCTTGAACATCCGGGTACTCAGTGGGGTTTTCCATGCTTTGCATCCGGGTACTCAGCTTACATCCGGCTTTCCCAGTAGGTTATTCCATGTTTTACATCCGGATACTCATCTTACATCCGGGTTTTCATCTTCTATCTGGGTTTCCCAGTGCGTTTTTCCATGTTTTACATCCGGGTACTGTGGTTTACATCCGAGTCTTCATCATCCATCCGGCTTTCCCAGTAGGTTATTCCATGTTTTACATCCGGATACTCATCTTACATCCGGGTTTTCATCTTCTATCTGGGTTTCCCAGTGGATTTTTCCATGTTTTACATCCGGGTACTGTGGTTTACATCCGAGTCTTCATCATCCATCCGGCTTTCCCAGTGGATTTTTCCATGTTTTACATCCGGGGACCCTGGTTTTAAATCCGAGTCCTCTTCAACATCCGGGTTGTTACATCGGGGGACCGTGGAACATGCGATGAGTGAGTGATTGAGGCGTGCACAACGCCCGTGAGGCGTGCCCAACGCCCGTCTTAACGCATGGACGCACTAACGATGGTGAGAGCGGTAGTGAGTGAGTCAGGGAGTGAATGAGTGGTCATATAAGTTGTCTGTATCCACCCTCTGACCGGGAACCATGTCGAGTACATGTTCGTTCTGTCAGAAGACACTATCTCGTCGCGACAATATGCTCAGACATATGTGTCCCTCTTCAACATGCGGGTTGTAACATCCGCGGACCGTGGAAATGCGATGAGTGAGTGAGGGAGTGAGTGAGTGAGTGAGGCATGCCCAACGCAAGGGAGTCGTGCCCAACGCAAGGGAGACGTACCCAACGCCCGTCTGAACGCATGGACGCACTAACGATGGTGATTGAGTGAGTGAGTGAGTGAGTGAGAGAGTGAGGTAGTGCGTGAGTGAGTGAGTGAGTGAGTGGGAGGTCATATAAGGTCGTTTGTACACTAATAGCCTCAGTCTGTATCCACCCTCTGACCGGGTACCATGTCGAGTAAATGTCCCTTCTGTCAGAAGACACTCTCTCGTCGCGACAATATGCTCAGACATATCCGTCTAATGCATAGACAAGAGACACCACCGAGTCCCGCTATAGATCCACCAAGTGGAGTAGAATATCCCTATACGATGACGGTGAGCGGCCCTACGGGGTGTGAAAAAACGTTCTGGCCAGTGGCAGCCCGCCTACGAAACTACGCGATTACAGAATGTGAGTTTCGTCCCCGAAATTCCTCACGACAAAGACGAACCGTATTACTTCGATTCCGAGCAGACCAACGTTGTAGTGCTCGATGATCTGATGAGTGCGGCCAAGGACAATTCGAAAATCGCCGACCTATTCACCAAAGGGTCCAATCATCGGAATCTGTAAGTCATCTATTTGACCCAGAATCACTTTCCTGAAGGGAAGGCGTCCAGAGATATTGCCTTGAACTGCCAATACTTTGTGCTGTTCTCCAATCCCATCGACAGATAGTCAAGGAGCTATTTCCTGTATAGGCCTTAAAAATGGGTCTTGCTCAACCCACCACATACAAGGTCTGATTGCATATTATGTTAGGGCAACCCCTCCTGAGCAGTTTTAGGGTGGGTGTCACTTCAAACTGTGGTATAGAATTTTTTCTACGGGTCATTTTGTATGGTGGGGGTCAAATAAAGATTTTTCCATCAATGGGGGAATGTGATAGAGGGTGGGTTGCTTTAATCGATCGTATCTTTTGAACTAGTTCATTCAAATTATTATACGATGCATGGATGTAAAGAGAAGAAATTGGTGTATACATATAAGTTACTGTCAGTGAAGTATTAGTCGAAATGCATATGTAGATTCCCATCACGCAACAAACATGTAGTAGAATTTACCTGGCAAATCGAAAAAGTGTGTTTGTGCCTTTGTATTTATTTCTCTGTTTGCTGAATGTCTGTTGAATGCATAATTTTGGTGCCGTTCTCTGTAGAAAATGTATTATTTAAGATCTTCAGAGAGTTTGCCTGTTAAATATAAATAGCCAGACAGCATTGGCAAAGAACCTATCCTAGAAACCTATGGTTTGCACATGTACCAATTTGAAGAGTAATGCATTTCTGCTGATTGTTATAATAACATTTCTTTTCGATTCAGGTAGCTGAACAGTTCCGGAAGCACCGGGACGTTCATCTTGAAGTATCTTCATCTGTTTTTAATTTGTCTTCTGGGCTACAGACTCATGTCTATGAGGAGTTAAATCTGGTATGATTTCGTAGATTTGACTGACCAGTGAATGTGCAGACGTGGTTGACGATACCAGTTGTGCTTGTGTTCTTCCCGTTTTGCCGCCACCAAAACGGAGAAAGAGAACAAACTATGACAAATGTGTTCTCTGTCAAGAAGATTCACAGGATGTTTATCGAAAGGGACAGAGCAGTCCCATAGAGAGGCTCATTTCTGCACTGCAGTGTAGGCAAGATGAGCGTTATGAGCGACTGCTTCCAGATTTAGAGACTACGGACCCTGGATGTATTCTGGCATTCAAATTGCTGGCATTCAAAGTCCTGCACTAGCAAAACAATTTTGATATTAATGCGGAGAGAAGTGGACCATCTCCCTCGCCGTATGAAGCTTCGGTATCGGATACTTGTGGACTGGTCAAAGTGCATGTTCTGCAAGAATAAATCCCACAAATGACAAAAATGCTGACTGCTAGTACATTTGAAGTGTGACAATCTGTCAAGGATTCTGCTGAAGCTTTAGGCGATAAAGATATGTTGCATATAATCCGTGGAGTAAACGGCGACCTTGTGGCAGCTGAAGCAAAATTTCGAAAAGTATCCTTTTCAAACTACACCGGTAAGGCAAACATCAAACATCGCACTTTTAAGGCCAGCGAAAATGAAGATCAATACACCAGCGCTTTCCGAGACTTAATTGATGGCCTTAAAACGGATTTGGAGCATGGTAAGGCATACGATAGGCACAGTCTTCTCGAAAAATATCAATGTTTTCTAGTAACGCACGGTGTTAACCACGAAAGACAATCAAATACATAAAGCAGCATTTGGAGCTCAGATTGTTGAGGCATTCGACGATGAGGTGTATTCCACCAGGCCAAAATTAGAGAGCAGTCAGAACTGATGTATACCAGCTCAATATCACAGCAAGATGTTCCGAATGCAGCCTTCCAAAAAAACATTTGATCCACCTGCAGACGGAGATTCTTCTGCTGATGAACATGTTTCCCATCGGACAGAACGCACTAAACTTCTGCATCAACTGCGATGCTATCAGAGAGGATATTGCTGATTGCAGTGGCATTCCTGTCAAATCCTTGAACACGGATGATCTGAGTCTCATCACAGCGAAATCTCATTTGCCAGACGGTGTATATTGGTTCCTGCGCTGGGTAATTTTGGATGATGATAGTGATAATGCTGGGAACTTTCTGGCGGAATGCAAGAATCAACCAGACGAGAGGAGGGTCATCATGGTGGCGCAAGATCTACTTCATTGCTCGTCGCATGCAAGACCTAAGACCCCGAAGCACACCAGCCTCGCCATGGCAGTTCAGCACATAGCTGGTTCAAAGGAACTGATAACATTGCTGAGCCGAATGGGTCACTGTTCGTCATACGATGAGATAGAGGCTATTGACACCAGATTAAAGAGATTCTGGCTAAAATAGAAGAAGATGGGAGTTGTGATTCCATCGAACATCTCTTCTAGTGTCATAATCCAGATGGCTGGTGTCTTAACTCGTGCATGCGACGAGCAATGAAGTAGATCTTGCGCCACCATGATGCTCTCCTCTCGCCTGATTGATTCTTGCATTCCGCGGGAAAGTTCCCAGCATTATCACTATCATCAGCCGAAATTACCCAGCACAGGAACCAATATACGCTGTCTAGTATAAGCGATTTCGCTGTGATGAGACTCAGAACATCCGTGTTCAAGGGTTTGACAGGAATGCCATTGCAATCAGAAATATCCCCTCTGACCAGCATCGCATTTGATACAGAAGTTTAGTGCATTCTGTCTGATGGGAAACCTGTTCTTCAGCGGAAGAATCTCCGTCTTCGAGCTGCTCAAATGTTTTCTGGAAGGCTGCATTCAGAACGTTTTGCAGTGATATTGAGCTGGTAACATCAGTTCTGACTGCTCTCTAATTCGGGGCTGGTGGAATACTACCTCAAGGCCGAAATGCCTCATCAATCTGAGCTTCAAATGCTGCTTTGTGTATTGGATGGCCTTTTTGTGGTCAACACCGTGTGTTACTAGAAGACGTTGATATCTTTCGAGAAGACTGCGCTTATCGTATGCCTTGCCATGCTCCAAATCCGTTTTACGGCCATCAATTAAGTCCCGGAAAGCGCTGGTGTATTGATCTTCAGTTTGGCTGGCATTAAACGTGCGATGTTTGATGTTTGTCTTACAGATGTAGTTAAATGCCGTCATTTTCATCTGACGAAGATACAGCTCACCAATCCCCAGTGTACGAGTTGTCACAGCGAAACAGCTCACGAGTTGTCAGAGCATTTCCATCATAGCTCCCTAGATTTGTATCTAATACCGCTTATGCCGGTGCTAGGGGCCGTGTGGTCATATCACCCAAGTTGCCACATGAACAGGTACAACAAAAGAGTACCTGAGATACAACACATATCACGAATCGTTAGATTCTTGGTATGTGATTTAGAACAGGTCAACCAGAAGACTATACTGTGAAGTCATGTGGCTCTGTCAGTATGACGGCAGCTCTTCCCACTTCCCTTATATCTGTTGTAATTGAAAAGCACACTTTGTGATATTTTGCTTCAGCTGCCTCAAGGTCGCCGTTCACTCCACAGATTATATGCAACATATCTTCATCGCCTAAAGCTTCAGCAGAATCCTTGATAGATTGGCACACTTCAAATGTACTAGCATTCTGCAATTTCGTCACTTTTTGTGGGACTTATTCTTGTAGAACATGCACTTTGACCAGTCTTCAAGACCTGACTGTGACCTGGACCGTCTCTCTAGCTGATCTGCGTCCATCGTATCCGATCCGAAGCTTCAGACGGCCACGGAGATGGTCCTCTTCTCTTCGCAATAATATCGACATTGTGTTTGCTAGTGCAGGACTTGTAGCAAGTTGAATGCCAGAATACATCCATGGTCTGCAGTCTCTGTAAATCTGGAAGCAGTCGCTCTTAACGCTGATCTTGCCTACACTGCAGTGCAGGAACGAGCCTCTTTATGGAAGTGATCTGTCCCTTTCGAAGAACATCCTGTGAATCTTCTTGACAGAGAACACATTTGTCATAGTTTGTTCTCTTTCTCCATTTTGGTGGCGGCAAAACGGGAAGAACACAAGCACAAATGGTATCGGCATCTACGTCTGCACTTTCACCGGTGAGTCAAATCTACGAAATCATACCAAATTTTATTCCTCGCAGACATGAATCTGTCGTCCAGAAGACAAATTAGAAACAGATGAAGATACTTCAAGATGAACGTCCCGGTGCTTCCGGAACTGTTCAGCTACCTGAATTGAAAAAAAAATGTTATTATAACAATCAGCAGAAATGCATTACTCTTCAAACTGGTACATGTGCAAACCATAGGTTTCTAGGATAAGTTCTTTGCCAATGCGGTCCGGCTATTTGTATCTAATAGGCAAACTGTCAGACCATGAATGAAACATTTTCTACAGAGAACGGCACGAAAATTATGCATTCAACAGACATTCAGCAAACAGAGAAATACAAAGCCACAAACACACGTTTTGGATTTGCCAGGTGAATTCTACTACATGCTTGTTGCATGACAGGATTCTACATACGTATTTCGACTAATACTCCACAGACATTAATTTATGTGTATGTACCAGTCTGTTCTCTCTACATCCACGCATCGTATAACAATTTGAATGAACTAGTTCAAAGGATACAATCGATTAAAGCAACCCACCCTCCCATTGATGGAAAAAAAATTATTTGACCCCCACCATACAAAATGGCCTGTAGAAAAAATGCTATACCACAATTTTAAGTGACACCCACTCTAGAAATGCTCCAGAGAGGTTGGTGTAACAGAATATGCAAACAGACATTGTATGTGGTGTGGGTTGAGAAAGACCCTTTTCTCCTGGGTCTTGCTCCTTGACTAAGAGCACAAATCCGTGTGTTTGGTAGTCGAATTTATTCTCAGAACATCGACCATTTCATGCAGGCGTTTCAAGGAGCGACAAGTCGTCCATACGGCTACCTATTCGTAGATTTTAAAGCCCATACTCCCAAAGATCGCCGGCTGACGAGCCACCTGTTACCCAGTGACGCATCCCCACAACGTCATATACCCCTACATCATCCATCGAGTCCACATCTGGCAGAGCAGCAGCAACCCGCCCGCGTACAGCGGGTCCCCTTCATACCATCAGTGACGGAATATCACCCAACCGTGAATGACCAACCCAAACCCGTACAAGGGAATGAACATAATGTGAACAAAAGGCAAAGAAAGTATGGACGCCGAGATGGGCGAGACGTTGGAGGCCACAGGAAACAAGTTTCACCGCAAAGAGTATTCGAAAGAGGAAGCCGCAATTTTAACCCATAACACATTGGCACCCAGACTACGACGGGCTTTACGTCAGCAGTATGCCGACTTCCTGACCCATATAAAATTGCTGGACAAGGACCCGGTCCATACGGAAATCGAAAGAACAGTGTCGATGTTGAAAACCTCGGGCATGAACTGGAAAGCGGCGTGTGTCAGAGCTATAGCAGAAAAGAAACATTTGTTCGAACGCATCATTAAGATCAAAAGCGTCTCACTATAAATAGACCACACGGCACCAGTCCCCTCATTTCACCATGAGCACTGCAGAGTCCAACTTGTTTGAACCCGACAACGAGGATATTCTAGCCGAAGCGATACGTCAAGCCAATGTCAATACTATTATTGATACAGCGAAAAGTGAATCCACCGTTCTTACCACACTCATAGATATACTTGCTTTGAGTGCGAACGCACGTTCACCAGACATTACGATATGATGCGACACAAGAAAAATATATTTCAAAACTTGGAATGTCAAAAATACTGAAACACTGACTTTACAGTAAACATATTAAAACGAAACACACAAGCCAGATTATTGAATGAGATCTCATATTTTTTTAGACTTGAGAACTTAAGCTCAGAACGGGGCTTGTACATTGAAATGGTCTGCGGTCCAGTCATACACCAGTACATCTCGATCGGTAGCTTGAGGATACTAATCAAACATCTGTACGATGGTAGGTAGAGTCCGACCGCGGCATCGATGGTAAAGGTAAAACAGGCAGTACTGGCCGCGAACCCTAATGTTCAGGCCTTGCAACGTTTGACTGTTCCAACACCTGGTCTGGGTCCCTCGATCCATGAAGATTGCTAAATCGTGATGGAGGGGTGGCAGGCCGTACGGATCGAAGTATTCGCCCTGCTGTTCTGTCAAGTACACGGCCACCCAATGTTGACCGCGACGATACATCGGGTCCGTGTTGAGGACGTATGCGGCAGGATACACACGGTCTAACGGTAACACATGTCGGGCGAACACCCTTGAAAACCGTACGTGTCCATGGATCGTTCTCCAGCACGGTGATAATCTGGTCTGTATCCATGTTAAGAGGCGTAATCACACAGGACGTCACGGCTTTTATCTATTTGAATAATGTTGTCAAACTCAGCGTAGCAAATCACATTGATCGTTCTCGGCAGAGAGATCCCGAAATTGGGTTCCAAACGTAAGCAGCCTTTCTTGACGAGACTCAGCTGATGGTCGTTGTCTAAGGTTGATATGAGATCGACACAGAACAATGTGTTCCCTTTCTCGAAATCTTCTCGACTAATCATATTTCCTTCGTCCTGGTTGATTTGCCCAGCCGCTGCAAAGAGGTTCAGATAGCTCCGGATGTAATTGCTCGTTCCGAATTTGGGTTGCATGGGGCGTGCTGGGACCTGTTGTTCGTCCACATACAGGGCCACAAAATTTGTGTTGAACGCTTTTAGGTTGAACGGATTTCTCGTGATCGCACCACTATAATTGACGTTCTCCACACAGGCGATGGTCAGGCGTTTAGGTAAATCCCCCAAGAATAAATTTTCTTGATTGGCAATCATATTCCCTTTAGGGACAGAAAACTCTATTGTTTGTACTCGCCAGATGGGGGATTGGGCTGTTTTTTTCTCCAAGGCTCTGATGTGACCCAACTGTACACCCGGGCTCGGTTTCACTCTGCGTACAAACAGAATGGCCTCTTGGATGAACAACGTTATACTCAATTACAACACATATAAGGGAAGTGGGAAGAGGTGCCGACATACTAACAGAGCCACATGACTTCACAGTATAGTCTTCAGGTTAACCTATTCTAAAGCACATACCAAGAATCTAACGATCCGTGATATGTGTTGTATCTCAGGTACGCTGCTATTGTACCTGTTCATGTCGTCAGTTGGGGCCATCAAGGCAAACCCAGGTGTTGCACGAACCAGTACTATTTTGATGGGTACCCCATTCAAGAGGTAGCGGTCCTGCATGAATAAGTCTGCATGCAGACGTCCCATCATATCGACCGAGTGACTCTGTGCCGTGAATGCCAATCTCTCCATATATCCAACATTATCAGCACTCGCCCCCATCTTGGCTGTGGTATCTCGGTAGGTACGTATGTGTTAAATCCAGGTATGTCGTATCAGCTTTGATGATGGTGAATTCATGTTTCACGCAAAGATGTCTCGCTTCTTCGATGTGTGTTGTCGCTTGTTCAGCCGTCGTCTTGTGCCTGGCCTTGGGATCACATGTCTTTTTTGCTTTGAGCGCCTGACACGTTGGTCTTTGGCGACCAAGACTCGCCCGGATTGTTTAGCTCGGCGTTTGACAGCCTGTCGAACCGGTACACCACTGAATGCATCCCCATGATTTGCAGACCGCCTCGTACAGCTTGTTTTCCCAGTACTTTGAAGCCACGCTTCACCATCAGAAGAAAATTGTTGACGATACTGCCAAGTACATTGCCAATCCCATGCCCGCGCTGAATACGTGCTCTACTGAACACGGGTAGACTACCCCCGGCTTGTTTGGTGTAATGATCGAGGTAACTGGATGTATTGCATTGATAAGGCACCTTCATTATGCGAAGTGAACCGCTCGGACTTGACGGAAATGAAATGTCAGCCCCACTTTCCCACGCTCGAATGCAATCGGTTGATCGGTATCGTCTTTTATATCGATGATGATAGAGCTGATATCGGTCTGACTGACCGGTAGATAAACGATATGCTTAAAATTGTGTGTGACTTGATCACTGACTTGCCTTTCACCGGCAGACGCGTAATAGAGGTACGTTGCTGTCTCCGACAATGTGTACATCGACCACGTCTAAGTAGATATACAGGCCATACAAACCACCACGCGTGTCCATTTTACTCTAGGTGGACAGTCTTAACTGTTGTTTTAGGCCGTTACTGAATCTTATACCCACATTGGCGGTCAACCTCAACTGGAATTTCTGATTGTATTCGTTAAACGACAGGAAAACGGAATCGTTGAACGGGAGGAGTTCTGTCCTGTTACCCATCCGGCGATCGATCTTACCCTCCATGTGATCACACAACGCCTTGATGAACACTTTGGGGGTGTGGTACAGGTCTTGAGGGAGTAAAAAGAGATACGTCTTGCTGGCGTGCGTGATGTGATACCACATCACGTCCTCTTTCACGTTGTACCACGTATACGGGTAAAAGATATCTACCAGACCACATTCCCAAGGACCAGGCAGGTGCAAGGTTT
The DNA here is from genome assembly GCA_036873755.1 of Hanleya hanleyi. Lineage (NCBI taxonomy): Eukaryota > Metazoa > Mollusca > Polyplacophora > Lepidopleurida > Hanleyidae > Hanleya > Hanleya hanleyi. The sequence continues at coordinate 72,723 of JAVTVY010044494.1, read as the reverse complement.
ACGGTAACTGTGTTTCGTTGTGAGTTACGGTATTGCTCGGGAACACGTCTGTCAAGCTGTTACTGGGTAGTGTGAGGTTAAACATGGCGACTGAGCTTTCTTGCCACCGCTCTGGTATTAATAGTTATCCCAGGTCTTGCGCGCTTGTACCGGGCGCCATAGATTTTGATGGCCCTGTAGTTTCAGGGGTGGTGCCGTTGTGATGTTTGGGTGGTGTCTCCGGTTCCCACTCAGCTTCCCAAATCCGTGGCGGTCGCGTCTGTCGTTGTGACTTGCGAGGTGCGTAAACCGGCGATTGCTGTTGTATGGCCTGCTGCATCCAAACCCAGGGTTGGGGGTTCCCAATAATTCCTGTGGTACATGCATGTCTTTCAAGCCTTTAGCAAAGACCTCCCATCATTAAGGATGACCTGCGTTGACGCATTGAGTTATTCATTAAATACATCATGTGGGTACCGAAGACCACCTGATTCTGTACCAGTAGTTCGCCTTTATCATTCCAAGTCATGTTAGGATTGTCTTTAACCCGTTGTAATACCAGGCCCGCTTGTTTTTGAATGATACAGGTACACTCTGTAAAACTTCGTCCTCGACCCACTGTGGGGCTGCTGATAATGCGGGGTTCGTCTGTTGGAGCGTTACTGAGGCCGCCGGTGTGTCGCGTGGTGTTGGTGGTGCTGGGGTAGAGAGGGATTTGTATTGCTCCATGAACGTCATGTATCGCTGAAGCGTCGCATTGTACCGTTGTACTTTCTCACTGTCGGTTAACCCTGGTTGTTGTAAGATCTATCGCATCTCTTCATCGAGTATGTTCAACGTACTGACGGTAGGGGGTACGGTGATTGAAGGCTTTGAAGGAGACGTGGGTCGACGAGAACCATTTTTTCCGTGTGGCTCATTGTCGGCCTAACAATCCGCCAAATATCGGACCCAACACGGAAGCGGCCAACGGTGCTAAGATTGCTCCGAGAAAGCCTTGTTTCTGTAAATCATTCTTGAGGGAATTTTTGTTCTGACCAGGGTTCGGAGACCTGTCTTATACTTGACCAATTTGGTCTTCTGAGCCGGAGTACGTTGCCTTTTAACAGGTTGTACCCGATCTCGCACAGACAGGGTACAAGGTCAGGGTCAGCGCCGCGGACCAACTAGGGTGGGGCCGTCTTCAACACACGGAGCGTCGGGGCGTGCTTCCGTACGCAGGCATCATGTAAAACTAACGCGGAACCCTTCAAACCTGCCTTCTTTATTATGGGTCTACAAGTACAACATGGACAAGGATGGTGTGTTCTATATATTGTATTATCCCCATCACCAAACACACACTCCAGCTGGGGAGCCACTGTGGGTGTGTTTACATTATTTTTCCACGTACAAGCGGTGGATCTCCCCGGAAAGATACCAGTCCGAAGACGAAAGTGGTCGGGGGTGGCTTGCTTCATGTCAAAGAGCATATACCCGTGTCGAGGGGTTGACGAATCTTTAAAGGCTTTCAATGCAAACTGCGTGCGGCCGGGGTACATCTGTCTCGCCAGGTGCAGCAGATGAGTGGTATCTCTCGGATTTTTGAAGACCTCCAGGTAGTGAGCATTTAAGCTGATGTTCCGATGTTCTTTGTTTAAGTGAACAGATTCTGCACAATGTAGATGATGCTGAGACGGCGATGATGGCTGCCTTTGGAGAAGAGTTGGGTGACCCGAGCGTCGGTCTCCGCCATAAGATCATCCAGGATCACCAAGGAGTCCGGTTCCAAATCAGCCTGGTTAGGTAGTCCTTCCACGAACCTGATGTTGGACATTGCTGCATACGCTGCCTGCCATTCTCCGTAACACCACACGGCCCGAGCAATGGGTTGTGTAATCATGTAGTCGGCGTATTGAAAGAGTTTCTGGACGAAGTGTGTTTTGCCAGAGCCCGTCGGTTCTGCGATGAGACAGGGGAAGGGATGTTGGACCTCGGGACCATGGTTGGGAGAGTATCCGCTGTCGTGGTAACCCGATCTTATAAATTTGGTACGAGTGGACCGGAGGCGCTTCAACGTTGTTCGCCGTTGTCGGTACGTTACGGCGCTCACTGTGGGTGATGGAATCCGGTGCTAACGTGGAGGGAGTCTGTACATTCGTCTGACTGGCACTCACTGGTAGTTTTTGTGAACTGGGTTGCGTAAGTAGAGAGACGAGGCAGACGACGTCGTAAAACACACCTGCATATAAAAAGCCCAGCAGGCTTAACTGTGTCACCACAAAATCCACTTGCGCGTTGCGCGTATTGGGAAACCTGATGTTCAGAGGCGGTCGCTATTTGTCCATAGCACTGTGTTCGTGGTCGAGCGTGGAATGAATGCTACCGGCTGTGGTTCCTGGCGCTATAGCCGTTTCGCCTGGTTGACTGGGACCCAGGAATTGAACGGGCTGGGCCACCTTCGCCATTTCACGAAATGCACCGTCTTAGCGCGACGTCGCTCCGTTTTCAAGATGAGTTCCACAGTGTAGTAGTCTTGTGCTGTTTTCATCACGGGCTGTAACTCTACGTCGTAAAACGTTCCTGGCAACGGTTCCCCTTGAAGATCTTCCAGTTCCAGAAACGCGGCTGTCGAGGTACGCGCCTTTTGACCACGAAGTGCTCATTGCTGCAGTTGGGGAGGTAACTCTTCTCGAACTTGCTCTTGACTTTACTGTCCCCGACCTTGAATACCTCCTTCGATCATGGTTGAGGATGAATGGGGAACAAAAATATTTATACATGCGGGTCATATGGTTGCTCTTTAGTCACCAGACGTCGTCAGTTTTCCCACCTCTTGCATATCGCTCCAACTTGAACGTTCGACTGAACCTTTCGACGATAGAACGTTGGACTCGTTGTACGTGCGAAAGAAGAAGACCCTCTAAACTTTAAGAAACAAATGGAAGGGTATGTTGAGGAATTCCGTGCCTTCGTCGGTTTGCAAATACAACGGCTTGCGACCCGTCTTGAAGATGCGCTTGAACGCAGCCACGAAATTTTCCCGGTTTTCGTTCGGACGGGTACCACACACGCCTAATTTGACAGAATATCGATGCACGTCAAGATATACCGATTTCCATCGGTGTGCTTGGCAAAGGCGCTCATATCGACCAAATCGGCCATTGGGCATCTATACCACCAACGATGACACGGTTCCGTGGAAAATGGCGACGGGCAGCTCGATGTAAGGTATATGTGTCTTGTTTTTTGAACAAATCTCGGACTTGGCCTCTCGATAGAGAACCGATAATGCACTATACGCAGCCGGACTTCCGGGGCTACAATGCAACGTATCCAACACCTTCTCCCAACTCGTCATATTGAATGACGCAGGCGGTCAGTGTCCTTCGTTTAATTTAAAGGCACTCTGGGCTGACTTAGCATAGGTGGATAGTCTATGGCATCGTCGTCTGGCTCCGCTTCATTGATGCGGTTGACAATTTGCTCATTGGGTTCTGCCGCCGCTTCACTCAGGGCACGAGCCCAGCCCAATTGAACAGCTGGCCGCTCGTCCGATGTAAACAGCTGGTCCACAATAGGCACCACTTTCTTGACGGCTTTCCACAGATCAGGGTCTAGGGTGAAGCTTGACGTAGTGTCATGGTGCGAAGAATGGTCCACGGTGTACGTAGATGGCATTGTCTATGTTGTTGAAGAGGTTCCCGTCGAGCTCACTGCTCAATACTGAAGTAACTATACCTACAGAGTTTTAGTCAGTATAGTGGGCAGGCTTAACCTACTGGTTATTCCCCGTCTGTCACGTCTTGTCGCCAGTCGTTAGTATCTTTTCTGCCTTTCTTTATCCATCCCGCCAGCTATTCTCATTGGCTATTGTGCCAACAGCGCCCCCTATCAAGGGAATCCACTCTATAATAAAGTCAGTGGTCTTCCCCTGAATTAATATTCCTCTATGCTCGTTAATAATCTGTTATTGTCTAAACTGTCAAGACAGTGAGAAAAGCTATTTCCACTACACCCTTCTCCCTTTTCCTTTTTGGGGAAGGGCATACCAGGGACTGGCAGAGTCTAAAACTCCAGTAAAGTATTCCCAATGATAAAAAACATTCCATAAAAGTATGGAACTGTACCTAAAGCTTTCTCTGCTGTGAACTGGGCTAAAAACGGACATAACCTAAGAACAATCTGCGTAAAATGTGTTCGACAATAAAGTACCCAAACCCCAGATCAAAGAAGCTGATCTCTACCCCAACCCTCAGGCCGATTTATCAGCAGACCTCTAATTTCCTCAAGAAGATCCAAAGGAGCTGGAGCGAACTGGTCCACTTTTGCTACCAATCCGACTCGCTCTGGAATCTACCTTTCCCACCCCCCCCCCCAAACTGGTAAGCGTCCCCATCACCTCATAAATTAAGGGTTCACTCAATTTTATAATCTGTCAGCCCCTCTTAAATTGAGAGACTGGCCACACAATACAGCCTGTCAAGAAACTGACTAAGGAAATAATTGTCAGACTCTCCTAAATTGAGGGACTGACTATATCAGACAATCTATCAAGTTTTGACTAACGGCAATAACTATCAGACTGTCCCCACACGTTGAGAGCTTGCTCAGTTTATAACCTATCAGTCCTTGTTAAATTGATAGACTGGCTGCAATATACAGCCTGTCAAGAAAAATGCTGACCAAGAAATAACTGCCAGACTCCCCTAACTAGAGGGACAGGCTATATCAGATATCCCATCAAGAATAGTCTAAGGCAAGAACTGCCAAACTGTCAGTCTCTCAATAGTCTTACAGATGAGCGACTGACTAGCGAACATTGTCTGACTAAACAGTAACTGCCTGTCAGCCCTCCATACGTTGTGGGACTACCCATGTGGCTTAAGGCTTCAGGAAACCAGTATCCTCTGTATACATCAACAGAGACACACACATGGAGAATCAATGTATGTGAAACACCCGTGCACAAGGGGCCGCTAATACGTCAACCCAGCATGTGGATGAAGCTGCAGGACCAGACGGAACATTGGAATCTATTGAGCTGAACTGCACTGCGTTGCTAAGGTTACCTCATTGCCAATGATCAGTTAGCCAGGGCTTGAATAAACATATCCAAAAGAATCCCCGAATTTGATCAGACAGTGCTTCACAGCGAGCACTTTACCAAACAAGGTCAAGGCTTGTCGATGTCTGACTGTTATTTCAGACCCTGGTTCACTAAACCGGGATGACAAACACCGGGTGCACTGGGGCTTCCATAGTGAAGACACAAGTAGAGTTGTGGCCACAAACTCCCTGACCCTGTGTCTCCAACATGGATTGCCCGGTCATTCTCTCCCCTTGTTAAATCAGTCCTCACAATTTGCACAACTCTCCTAGGCAAAAACTCATGTAGCATCCAAGTAAACTTCTATTTAACACCATGTTAACAATTACCAAATGATGTGGCCAACCGTGAGTGCTGTTAACCCACAGATAAAGTTTAACCCAACCCACCATTTCACAACCCCATCCACTCCATACTTTCACTCAAGCCATTCTCCTAACGCCCTAAATTAAAAATTGATGAACATATTTCCATCACACCTCTACACAACTCACATTGCACATTTTTCCAACAAAAATCACATGTTCTCCCAACACACCAACTGTCCTAAACTATGTACATACACCACACTCTACTGAACACTCAATCTGCCAAAAATAATTGTTCTAAAGTATAGGCCCACACATCACAAATCAACCAGCACACCATTATCCAACACCCCACATCATTGTTCAACATCCTCAAAACCAAAAAACAACCTACAGAACATAAAACCAAAATGCCACATCACCTACATCAAAATAGAAAGACATGCTAAAAGAGAACTAAGCTAAGGCACTGTCCAAACCTGTCATCATGCATTAGCATCTCACTGCAGGAACCCCCATGTTCCCAATAACCAGGGCCTTCTTCCTAAAATTAACAACACAGCCTTAAGCAGACGGAAAGACGGAAAGCCCAGTAACAAATCCTGAACCACCTACAATCATGTCTACAAAGCAATTAAACCCTGCAACATAAAGGGGAACCTGTCGAACTAACATTCCCATACTGTTCATACCCTGAAATGCACCAGTTAGCTTAATGGGAGTGGAAGACAACCCCGTAAGTCCTAACTTTTTCAAATAAGTCCGGACTCATGACTGTAATCTGAGCAGCAGTATCCACTATAGCAATCACTGGAACCGACCCGACCCTGATAGAAACTACCATTGACCCATCCCGATGTCGAGACACAGTAACGCCCCTAACGGCGGCAGGCAACCCGGCACCACCCGACGAGGCAGGCCCAACAGTGGTAACCCACCCATCAAGATCAATGCGAGCGGGGCAACTTCGACAACCTATGTCCTAATTGGCGACAAAGATGGCACCGTACTTGGGGACATCGGAAATTCTTATGTCCATTTTGCCCACACGAGTAACAGGTAACTGTTAATAGGTGCTTCACGGGCTACCGGTAGCTTGGGAGAATTAACAAGTCTCAATGGAGACTCACCCCGACCCTCCCGTAAAATATCCCCACCCACAGACTTAAGTTCCGTGGAAACTAGACGGACCCCTGCTACATTCAAAAGTTGGTGATTATACAGTGAGGCATTCACACATGTCAACGCCTCCTGAATAGTTTTGGGATCTTTCTTCACAGAAAACCAAATTACAGCCTGTGGTTCATGACAACCTTTGAAAAATTCCTCCACACCTATCGATTCAACTAACTCACGTGAAGCCCCCAGATACCCTTTCACTGCTACATGAACACACATATAAGCAAAATCAGTCAAAGTGTCATCGTTCCCTCGCTCCTCCACCTGCAACCGATGTCGGATTGCTTGAGACGGCACGAGATCGCCATACCGTTTGTCTAAGGCTTCAAACAGCTTATCAAAGGAATTACAAAGTGCTTTCGGTAAGAAAGAGTACTACTCCATGACCTTGTCATGCATGCACTCAGTCAAACGCATCTCGCTTAGTAGCATTTGCTAGATCCTGTGTTAAATGTGACGAGTTTAATCAACGTCACAAAACATTGTTGCAGAAACTTATAAAACAGGGCTATTCCACCAAGCGCCTCCACTCAAAGTTTCTCAAATTTGGCGATACATATCGCATGCTGATAGCAAAATACGAACGTAGCGTGCAAGATTTATGGCGCTACGTTTCGTAACTTGTGTCTAATACCGCTTAACCCGGGGCTAGGGGCCGTATGAACCCATGTACTTCAAGATCCTCATGGTACTCATATGAACTGTCACAATAAACTGAGACTGAGATACATCATTCTTTAGATGACGACTTTACAACGAATATTATGGATTAAGAATACTGATCAGCGATACGGATTTGATATTTTTGGAACATCATGATGTCTTGCCGGCATCATTGAAAACTGTTGACCGCTTCTCTCTTGCAGGAAACAAGCCTATGTTTAGGTATACTATGATTGTCTTTTTGAATTTGGTGCTAATACTGTTATGTGGAAAATGGAATAGGTCTTTGGATTATGGACGCGGATATTCTCTAATGGACGACGGCTGGATTATGAATGACGGACTAGACGCTTGTAATTAGAGATTTTGCCTTACTCCACTTCCGATCTTGAACTTTTAATTAAAATTTAATTTTGAACGGAGACCAACCGTTGGCATAGCCGGACAAAAACTGATGTTTTCGGAAGTGGACGGCTGCTACTACGTATGAAAGGTGACGCCGAGGGGCTACGGCCACGTGATGTTAAAAGGCTACGGCTACGCCAGCGCACTGGTCGAGGACCACGGAGAAGTTGACGCAATCTCAAACTCGCTTTATGTTGTCGGATAGGCCGCGAAACGTTTGACCCAATTAAATCATCTCTCTTGTCCTCCTGACACTGTACAATGCCATAATGATCAATGGGTGGAGAGGAATGGCTACACTTGTGCTCTTCCCCAACCTTATTATGTGTAGGGACGAAAGGGTCAGAGATGGACACAGAAGAGTGTTCCACCCTCTGATGATACCCTCCTCTGATGATACCCTGACCCCTCACGAGCTTTCATCGCCCCTCCATCCGTCTAATGTGCCATGCTTGGTGCCCTCACCAGCTTTGCGTTCCCCACCCCCAACCCCGGCGTTTGCACATTGACCACAGACAAATTTTCCTGCTCAACATTACCCGCTGACAGCCTAACAGCACAGCCACCAGTTTGCACTGAACTAGCATCAACCCCTCCCCTCTAACAATTGGACTAGTCCTATGGCCTTGCATTATGGTCATTATCATTCCAAGTTGTTCTCCCAAGTTGGTTACCCCTGCTCCTAACCTAGTATGCATCCCGGTCAATTCCGCTCCCGCCCAGTTCTCCAGTTTACAAACCTTATCAACACATTGTGTCTGGTTAGATACCAGCTGACCGATTCTGGTAACACATCCTGCCTGGTTAGATCCCAGCTGACCGATTTTGGTAACACATTCTGTCAAGCTCTGAGAGAGCCTCTCAACAACAGATTCCCTTTCCCCCCTAAAATTTTGTATGTGATTTTTCATCTCGGTTCGCAATTCCCCTACACATTTTTAATTAATTCCGAAACATACTCGGGACAATTGGGAACATCTACCCCACTAATGAGAGAATTCTCCATCAAGGAATTCTGCTGAAATCGTTCATCATGTGCCCTTGATATGTCTACTGGTACCAGTTCTGTCATGGTGTGAATTGCGAGACCCCACAAAAATGCAAATGAAAATATTCAATAAACCGCAATACTCACTTCCAAAACGGCTGCCATGAAATAAATCGACCTGCCTTATTTCATTTGTCAAAATACTACCGCAAGACTCGCCTACAAAAGTACAAATCTAGCTACAGTAAATTCCAAACAAGCTCCAGGAGAAATAAAATGTGCAGCTCAAAATTCACCTGTCAACCAACTTGACAGCAATGGCTGTGTACAATAAATTATGTTTCCTGTATGAAACAGAAATAAGTAGTAGTTTCTACTCCTTACACTCAGTGATTTTCCACTCCAGAAACTCACTGAAACAAATGAAAGAATGAAACACTTATGAGCCGAATGCACACGCGTTACCGCAGTCAACGTGTTCTAGTGTGGGCCGTGTGGTCATATCATCCAAGTTGCCACATGAACAGGTACAATAAAAGCGTACCTGAGATACAACACATATCACGAATCGTTAGATTCTTGGTATGTGCTTTAGAATAGGTTTACCAGAAGACTATTCTGTGAAGTCATGTGACGCAGTCAGTATGTCGGCACCTCTTCCTACTTCCCTTATATGTGTTGTAATTTTTTCCTGTATATGGCGAGATTCTGCTGGTGGACGTTTCGTCCCCGAGGCCCGCCCCCTGTACAGACCTTTTGGTCTTTGATATATGCTGGCACTTGTGGGAAGTTGATGCTGGGTCGACATCGGGCCTTACAGACTAGTCTTTTGTGCTAAATGCCGTCATTTACATCTGACGACGATACAGCTCATCAATCTCCAATGTACGAGTTGTCACAGCGAAACAGCTCGCCAATTACCAGTATACGAGTTGTCAGAGCATTTCCATCATAGCTCTCTAGATTTGTATCTAATACCGCTTATGCCGGTGCTAGGGCCGTGTGGTCATATCATCCAAGTTGCCACATGAACAGGTACAATAAAAGCGTACCTGAGATACAACACATATCACGAATCGTTAGATTCTTGGTATGTGCTTTAGAATAGGTTAACCAGAAGACTATTCTGTGAAGTCATGTGACGCAGTCAGTATGTCGGCACCTCTTCCCACTTCCCTTATATGTGTTGTAATACCTATTAGGAAAAAAGTAAAAAAGAATGAGACCGTCTTCCAAACAAGTGCATCACGCGTTACCACAGTCAACGCGTTGCGGAAACTTCCTTGTTAATCTAGCAATATTTCAATTTACAACTAATAGGGCACTGAATGAACCCAAGTTAGATAAAAAAGCTATTTTTTTTAACAGAATTTACTCACAGTAAGCATTCAGCTACACGCAAAAGCTACGAAGTTAGTAGTCAAGCTTAATGATAAATTAAGTCCAACATGACTTACGTACCGTTATATTAGCAAATTTATTGAAACACAAATTGGAATGTTCTATGCCATGGCTAGCAAAAATTTCAATCAAATGACAGGAAAAAAAAACATTCGCCGTTAGCACCAGCTAATACCTCACGCAATAGCTACAAACTAATAGGAAGGTGAACTTGACAATGAAATTGGGCGAAGTCCAAAAATTACTGAATTGAACTCCAGCCTTTAGGCCATAGATTTCCAGTTAATGCCTCAATCAAATTGACAAAAACTGACCACCGGAAAAGTCAATGTAGTTTGACCGATAATGCAAAGTCAAACTATTGCTAAATTTTAAGTCGACAACATCAGTGAAAATGGCCAACAGGAATTGACAGCGCAAAATTCCATTCCTGTAGACCCTCGCGAACAAGTCTAAATAAGACAACCGTGCAAAACTTCACCAGTGGCACAGTAAACATGACAAATTCATGTCACAAAAATCACTGACGCACGACCGATGAATCCACATCACAAGGTCATGCAGTACATGACCCTGTATCGCAAACCTAATAATCACCGGACCGAAAGCAAATGACTAATCAGTGAGCCCGCGTTCAGTCACTAAAATTTCACCCCATGCTAAAATTCTTCTCCAAAAACCCTCGACATCACCAACCCACCCACTAAACACATAAAAAATATAATTATGATGGGACCTGACTATGAACAAAACACAAAAATACACAAATGGGCACTCGGACAGTACCGGTACACATAATACAAGATTACACAAACATATATAAACCATTCAAATATTGCACCTGTCAAAACCTAGAAGACTATCAAGGGTCCAATTTTTCCTCACAATACACGGGCATTTCTTCGCTTAATCCACGTAGCAATCACCATCAATCCACACCAAATTTCATTTGGAAAATCCGCCGTTGAACTCACAAACAAAAGGTGACCATGCTGACGAGGAAATTATCCCAGAACTTCGCTGGAAGCTCAAATTTCCACAAAACCCCTTTTATGAAGTACCACACTTCCAACTTATATCGACCCAACCGTAAATAAAAGTACAAAAATTTGTCAGGACTCTGAAATGAAGATTTTCACACCCAGATTTTGAAAATTTAGAAAATGGCCGCCGATCTAAATCTAAAGGACGGCTCGTAGGACTGGTGGCATGGTTGACCAAATGACGAACGGTGAATGACGTACACACTGACTGGACCTCGTATATATACTGGACTTCTGTTGTTGATGTTAGATTAAGGGAAAATAACTGTTGTATATCAGGATGACTGACACCAGGGGGCGCTGCTGGCCTACTTGTAGCGTCTCTTCAGGTTCCGGTCACGTGACCGGAAGTGACCAGCGCACCAATGACCTTTGTGAGCCACATTGATCTTTGACCTCTGAGTGCACTCTACCACATGATGCATCACTTCCGGTTCCGGTCACGTTACCGGAATTGACCTCTGACCCTGCGCACTATTATTAATATCCGGCAAAAGCAAATTCATCCTCATTGACCTTTGGCCTCCGAGTGCAACATCCGGGTCCTCTGTGACGTCACTTCCGGTTCCGGGAGTGACCTTTGACCCTGCGCACCATTGTTAATATCCGGTATTGTGCCCCTGCGCAGGGGTCAAAGGTCACTTCCGATCACGTGATCGGAACCGGAAGTGACGTCACATAGGATCCGTATGTTGCACTCAGAGGTCGAAGGTAAATGAGAGGGAATTTGCTGTTATATTACTACTTCCGTCTCTGTGTTATATCCCCATTATATGTATTATTTATGGAAAAAATATACAGATAATGTGTATATATCAATGACGCTGATGGCAAGAAAGTGCATTCTCTACATAATGTGGAAATGCATGAAAATAGGCTCAGGAATGATGCACTTCACATGTTTTCAGGTACCTCTGTTGCAATTTAAGAGTTCTCTCTGAGAGTTGTTAATTGCACTGGAAAAATGTGCAGCAGAAGTATCTGAAAATAGATCAACAGTGAAGAGTATCATTCCTGTTTCTTCATCAACTGCTGTGTTCACTCATAGCCAGGCAAGGCGGAAGGAATTCGTGATTGTGGGGCTACTATCACAGCACACTTAGGCGAGAGTCCAGGGGCGGCCTAGGCCCCGGAATCTCCAAGGGTCTTAGATGACCGGAGAGGCGTTTTAGCGTATTTTCGAGTGTAGCGTGTTAGGGGTAGGGGGTAGCGTGGTCTGTAAGCCCAGGCGTCCGTGGTAAGTATGTCCATGTGAGAAATACCTTAACCTCTTAGAGAGGAGAATAAGGCTGGAAAATAGAGGGACAGAGAGAGAGAGAGAAAGATAAAGTCAAAGAGAGACAACAAACGATAGTTTCTCAAGAATAGCATTGCATTAGGCCCCAGTCGCATAGCAACTCTACCGGCCTCTCCGCGTAATGATCGTCGTATTGGCTGGGCCACAACCTCTTTACTCCAGGTCTTCTCTTGTAATAGACATCGGACCTCGTACCTCCAAAGATCGTAAGGAGTATTAGCATCCCCTTTACCCTGTCTGGTTTCGCCAGAGAAATTATTAAGTCGAGGTTGAAAGGAGCTTTGATAAACAACGGGTGTAGCTTGAGATGGTTCCACTTCGTGTTCAACAGTATCGTTCGATTGGCTGGCAGTATACGCTTTCATCCATGTAGCTAAATCTTGCGCAGAATCCGCTTGTGGTTTTACACCCAATTCCGCGAACGCTGCGCCGATCTGTTTCAACTCGTCCGATGTTAGATCTGCCATGACTAATTAATCGGGGAGAAGCGCTACAGTGGAAATCGAGAAAGGATACGCAAGCACAGCGAGATGTAATAAAGGGAGAAAACTCGCGAGGCCGGTAAATACAAGCGAAAGTGATCAAAACGGGGCAAATAACCAAGTATATATGAAAGGAAATATTTAAGTTGTATACACGCTTACGGTCCTTACTAAGAGTGGATATAGCGGCATTAACACGATCCAATATGGAACGGCGCATGCGCGGACGACAAACAATGAAGGTTCTAGGTAGAACCGCTCACCAAGACAAACAGATACAAGGGGGAATAACCACTTACCACAACCACGTGGGCTGTTAGGGGAACCACTCACGACCGGAACTTATGCGAGGGGGGACAACCACTTACCACACTCACCTACCGCCATGTACGTCATCACCTGAAATATCAAACTTACCCAACCCACCCAATGATGTAAATGAATGCAACAATGACGTGAATGAATGCAACGATGGATTAGGTAAAGTGTAGTCTCTGCTTAGTTGTTTTTTTCAATGTCAAGTATACCGGTATCAGAAGCTGTGACGTCCACGCTCTTGCAGGTTGTAAATAAACATGCAGAAATGAAGAGGTGATCTGGATATTCCCACAGAGGAGTACAAGACTTTTCAGTACGACGCTTGCTGTCCGGGAACCGTATATTAATCCATAACCTCGCTGGGGGCTCCAAAATGTAGAAGGTCGTTGGCCGTAAATGAAGAACCAAAACCTGGTTTAAGTCGTCGGTATGGATATTTATTCGGTTAACCCAGACTTAAGACCCTACAAACATACAAATATATCACAAACGTAAACATCAGTCAAACAAGAATACAAATATATTTTCTGACGTTTAACCTATAGTTAAAATCCAACTCCATACCAAATACATCAATTCAATATATATTCTGGGTGTAAGACGACTCGAAACCTTCATAATTAATAATCTATAACCACATCACAACATTACATATGTTTTACGTTACATTATGGATACTGTGCGCTTGCTGTGTTACAATCGAAATATAATCAGTTATAGATATGCTCAGGCCAGTACTAGAAAATAAATCACTAGAATGTATGTACGTCGCTTGAACTAACTATACCAAACCGTTTAACGCCGAGTTACGTAACAAGAAACCGATCTGGTAAATACCGAGCAAACTTACCCCGTCAATGGGACAGAGGCCGACTAGCATCGTATACGGTAGCAAACCATTACGTAACGCCCAGTAGTATCACCTGATAATCCAATGGAGAATATACAAATCCAAACGAAACAAAACTGGCAGCAGAGCTCAAACAAAGTACTGAACTCAAAGACTAACAAAGAAAAGCGAACCGGCCAGTTCGTTCAGAAAAAATCATGCAGTCACCAAAATTTCCCAAAAGGCATTTCACCAATAGAAACACTCGGCACATTCATCAGCCAATCATAGTCAAGTGCGACATGAATAGTCGTTGATTAAGTCGAACATTACCGAGTACGAATGTCAAGTCATGAATATGTAATATGAAACCCTTGCCCAAGTTAAAATACAATACAGGGAATGCAATGAACATACAATACAATAAATACAATGAACAATACAATAAATACAATGAACAATACCTCTTTGACACAGGCACCAAATATGATTCGAGTTAGTGTTGAGAAAGTCAACAAATCATACGAGTTTGACGAACAAGGGAGACATAAATGAGACCTGGGATGAATGGCGACCAGCTTGATGCGCGCAGATCCCCCTGGTGTAATTTGACAATTGTTTTTTTGTAAATATTTAATCAGACTGCGAGACGCCGTTCTTCAAATGAGAGGGTAGTGTAGAGAGGGTAAGAATGAGAGGGTAGTGTAGAGAGGGTAAGAATGAGAGGGTAGTGTAGCGGACGCCACTACCGATCTGATGATCATTCACGTCCAAACCGAAAGCAGAAGAACCGGCAGAATGACTGACATTGGACATCCGCAGAGAAAGCTGCCAGTTGAGTAATTAGGTCTTCAACCGAGCTGGAGGATGATTGGTTCGTACATGTGTGGAGTCTAAATTGCATTCCTCGGCTCTGATCGCTACATAAACAGCGACATAACTCAGTTAAATCAGTTGCTGTTTTGGGAAGGCTTCGACGCCTTCTCATGACTAGTGGATAATCTTATTGATCTGGCAAACGGCAGGAGAGCGATTCGGCATACGGCAGGAGAGTCACATGTTTCGTGCAGTGGCAGGAAAGTCAAATTCCTTGACAAGATTGCCAAGCGTTTCCAACAGACAGGAACATTGAAACCCCCTTGGAAGAAGGTGAGATGCTGAGTAGAGCATTACTCTGAGTGACACGGCCCGACGTTGGATTTATAAATTCGGTTGATGTATATTGGTAGGTCTTACCAATCGATGTTAACATTAATAAAAGCATATTACCTAACTTAATTGACAGCATTTATGGTACAGTTGAGTTAAAGGAATCTATCCTTGCTCAATTTTACAGTGCCCGTCAAAGAGACGACGAGGATGTTTCGAGTTGGAGTTGTCGTCTGGAGGACATCTCGACCCGAGCTGTTGAGAAGGGACAGGTAGCACTTGCACAGACTAATGACATGCTCCGGTCCATGTTTTGGACAGGGTTGAAGGAATCTTTCAGAGATATATCTGGGCATAAATATGACTCCATTCGCGATTTTGATCAGCTGCGAGTAGCTTTACGGCAAGTCGAACATGACGATGATCAACGTAAATCTGAGAACCGTGGCAAGAAAACCATAGCTACATCCAAGATGGCCGCCAACACTGAGAATAAAGAATTAAAGGAGTTGAAGGGAATGGTACATCGCCTCAGTAACGAATTGGCGGAGATAAAACAGGCAAAGGATGGCATCCAGAATAAACAGCAATTCTCTGCTCCACAACCGATGATCAAGGTGAAACTTCCGGTCATCACTGGACAGATATGGGTCAGTCGTCGACAGGCCAGCCACCTAGAGATCAACCACTGAGAGGTCAACCACAGAGAGGTCAACCACTGAGAGGTCAACCGCATAGGAGTCAAGGGTACGAGCCACCTAGGAGTCAAGGTTACCAGCCACCTCGGGGTCAAGGTTATGACCGCACATATGAATTAAAAGAGCCCGTATGTTGGCGTTGTCGACAGGTCGGCCATCTTCATGTGGGTTGCCGTGTAAATCTGGACCATTCTAGGGTTGCTTGAAACTGGCAGAGACCTATGGGGAGGGGCAAACGATAGGTCGCCATGTATTCTGCCCCATCAGGCAACAACAACAACAGTCTAAGCTTGAATCTTCGCTACCGGAAGGACTAGTTGGTATGGGTAACGATGTGCGCATGACCATCGACGATATTCCATCCAGACCTTTGTTGGATACCGGTTCGACTGTGTCCACGGTCTCCGAGGCGTTTTACAATTCTCACCTGTCCCATATTCCGATACATCAACTGTCCGCCATTTTGGAAGTTGAATGTGCTGATGGATTGTCTCTTCCATATTTGGGCTACATTGAGGTCGACGTAGGTGTTGATGGATTGGACGGCTCGCAGACAGAGAGGAGCATCCTTCTTGTTATTCCTGATAGCCGATACAGTTCAGTGACTCCTGTACTGTTGGGTACCAACGTTTTGTGTCATTTTCTCAGCCAATGTCGTCAAGTCCACGGTGTTCGTTTCTTGCAAATAGCTAAACTCGAGACGCCATGGTATTTGACGTTTCGGACATTGTCACTTCGTGAGCGGGAATTAAATCGTCATCACAACCGCCTGGCGTTGGTCAAGAGTGGCGAAAGTCGTAACGTCATTATTCCTCCTAACAGTGAAGTTACGGTTACTGGTTATACAGATGAAGAGTTACCTTATCATCGGGTTTGTGGATTGTTGGAGTCTTCTGAGGCAGCGTCCATTTCTTCTGATTTGGACATTGTTCCGACGATTACGCCCTACGTGTTCCGTGGAAGGGAGACTGTTCCTGTTCGAATATCGAATATTACTGCCAGGACCATGATTATATCTCCTCATGCCATTTTGTGCGAAATACGGCCAGTGACACTAGAGTTACCGGAAAATGACAACACCATGACCTCGACTGGGTTTAATCCATTGGATGAAGTTGGAATAGCTTCGGACCGTTTGTCCGCTGAGCTGCTGGACGTTTGTAAGCAGTTCATATTGGAGAACCGTGGCATCTTTTCATCCAGTGACGTTGACGTTGGTTGCACTTCCGCCGTGGAGCATACCATTCAGCTTACCGATGACCAGCCGTTCAAGCAGCGTCATCGAACGATTACACCGGCCATGTTTGACGAGGTTCGGACGCATCTACGGGAACTACTTTTGTGTGGAGTTATTCGTCCCACTCATTCCCCTTGGGCCTCTAATGTGGTACTTGCCAGGAAAAAGGATGGACGTTTGCGCATGTGCGTGGATTTTCGTCAGCTGAATCAGCGTACTGTAAAAGATTCCTACGCGTTGCCTCGTATCGAAGAATTACTTGACTGTGTAGCTGGATCGAAGTATTTTACAGTGCTGGATCTCAAAAGTGGGTACCATCAAGTGGAGATAGCCGAAGATCATAAGCAGCGCACCGCGTTCACAGTTGGGCCTATGGGATTTTTCGAATTCAATCGTATGCCTTTCGGCTTGGCCAATGCTCCTGCTACGTACCAGCGTTTAAAGGAGTCTGTGCTCGGTGACCTCAATCTGAAAACGTGTGTCGTATATATCGACGATCTTCTGATTTTATCGAAAACATTTGAGGAACACATGGAGCGTCTTCAGCAAGTGTTTAAGAAACTTAAGGATAACGGATTGAAGCTTGCTCCGAAGAAGTGTTCTTCTCTAAGGGATAGAGTTCGGTACATCGGACACATTGTTTCGTCACAGGGTATTGAGGCGGATCCCGAAAAGGTGGACAAAGTAGTAAATTGGCCCGTTCCGCAAAATCCCGAATCTTGGGTTTCGCGGGATACTACAGAAAATTTATTAAAGATTTCGCGAAGATCGCGCGGCCGCTGACGGATTTGATGCCGGCGCCACACACAAAAAGTAAGCGACGGAGATCGTCTCCTTCCTCAGAGAACAAGACGTGGGTGTGGGATGCAGAACAGCAGGTATCATTTGATGAGATCAAACGCAGTTTATCTACACCACCAATACTAGCGTACGCTGATCATTCCTTGCCGTTCGAACTCCACACTGACGCCAGTGGACAAGGCCAAGGCGCTGTGCTTCATCAAGAGGAGGACGGACTACTGAAGGTTGTATGTTACGCCAGTCGAGATTTGAGTAAATCCGAAAAGAATTACAGCGCGCACAAATTGGAATTTCTTGCCTTGAAATGGTCAATTTGTGAGAAGCTTCATGATTACCTTTATGGACAGAACTTCGTTGTGAAAACGGATAACAACCCTCCGACGTACATTTTGAAGACTGCCAACCTTGATGCCACGGGACATAGGTGGTTCGCGTCTTTCGCTAGCTACAACTTCACCATCGAGTATCGCGCTGGAAAAGAGAATATCGACGCCGATGCGCTTTCAAGACTGCCGGGATGTTGGCTCGATGACGGCTGTACAACGCAAGCTTCCATCTCCGCAGATTGCATCCAAGCTGTATGTGCTGGAGTATCAGTGACGCCGTTCGTGGAGACCATGTGTATGTCTTCTTCTGTGATTGACGAACTTGATGCTGACTTTGGACAGGACTTGAACAGCATGACAGATCGCGACTGGAGAAGAGCACAGTTTACGGACAAGGTACTTTCTGTATGGTTAAAATTTGTCAAGACTCAACAGAAACCTAGGAAGGACAGTTTACCTCTAGGTTGGCAGCATGCGCAGATACTTCGGTCTTTTGACAAATTGGTTATGCTCCGCGGTATTTTGCATCGTCGGGTAGAGGTGAATTTCAATACCAGGGATCAGTTAGTATTGCCTCTGGTGTTTGTCTCCGAAGCGTTGAAAGCTGCACATAACGATCTGGGCCATCCAAGCAGAGATCGGTTGGTGTCCATTTTGCGCGATCGTTTTTACTGGCCAGGGATGGTAAGGGATGCCGAAAGGTGGGTTCAGCAAAGCCCGCGTTGTTTGCAACGGAAGGCTCATGTCACTCCGCGTGCTCCTTTGGTAGGAATCACAACTACTCAACCTTTACAGCTTGTTTGTACGGATTTTCTCACGTTGGAAACTTCCAGAGGCGGTTTTCAACACATTCTTGTGATAACCGACAAGATACGCACAAGCGATTCTGACGCGGATTGTTTGTTTAATTACTTTATTTGTCACTATGGCATTCCGCAGCGTTTGCATTCATACCAAGGTGGCAATTTCGAGGGTAAAGTCGTAGCAGAGCTGTGCAATTTACTTGGGATGCAGAAGTCCCGCACGACCCACTATCATCCTATGGGTAATGGCATGTGCGAGCGGTTCAATCGTACCCTACTGGACATGTTAGGCACGTTGCAGCCTGACCAGAAGGACGATTGGAAACGACATGTTGGACCGCTCGTACATGCCTATAACTGCATTCGCCATGAGAGTACAGCACAATCCCCATTTTTCCTGATGTTCGGTAGGGAGCCGCGCTTGCCCATTGATATAGCGTTCGGTTTGCACCGTAACGACAGTAAGACAGTTTTAACCAAGTATGTTCAAGACCTCCGCAACCGGCTGAAACAGCTCGGAAAGCTAGGGAACGTCAAAAAAAGGGTTACGATTCCAAGATCCGTGGTGCTACAGTGTTGCCTGGTGATCGGGTTCTTGTACGCAAGTTGGCTTTCCAAGGGAAACACAAGATCGCTGATCGATGGAAAGACGAGGTATACGTTGTTCTCAGCCAACCAAATTCGGCCATTCCAGTCTACAGAGTACAGAAGGAAGACGGTGTTGACCGCGTGAGGACGCTTCACCGTAATCATTTATTACCTGTTGGGGTTATTACGGGATATAGTCCTGCAGAGAAAACCGGTAAACGTAAACAGAAGGATGTTGATACTCGTAGCCCTACAAAAGGGGCTCGAAATGTTGACCATTCGGACACATGTTCGGATTCGGAAGATGACGAGTCCACAGAGTTGGAGTTTGTTAGTGCACCAGTGGCTACAGGAGTCACAGCGATTCCAGATACAGTACCCGTTGGTGATGAAGACAGAGTTGGAGTTTGTTAGTGCACCAGTGGCTACAGGAGTCACAGCGATTCCAGATACAGTACCCGTTGGTGATGAAGACTGTAACGTAACAGACATAACTTCTCAGTTGACCGGTGACGACTGCGGAAGTATCGACGGATCGTGGCGACGACCACACTTCTCCAGATACAGAAGATGATCCTGACGCTGTTGACGATTTTGGAGGATGATAGAGATAACGTTGCAGGCGTTTCATCCGGTGGTGACACACTCCGACGTTCAAGCAGAACGAGACGACCGCCTGATCGGTACACTCCTAGTGATTACGTGATGCGGCAATCTGATTGGAGAACGAAGATTAATGTACTGCAGTCCCTGGTGGAGTCCGACATCTCTGCTTCAACTAAGGAGGATGCCTGTGAGCTGATGATCAGTTTACTACAGGCCAACGTTCGACTTAATCCCTAACGGAAATGAATGACGCGGACGTCATTTTCGATGGGGGGAAGTGTGTCCAAGAGGTATTGTTCATTGTATTTATTGTATTGTTCATTGTATTTATTGTATTGTATGTATTTTAACTTGGGCAAGGGTTTCATATTACATATTCATGACTTGACATTCGTACTCGGTAATGTTCGACTTAATCAAAAACTATTCATGACGCAATTGACTGTGATTACAAGCGTCTAGTCCGTCATTCATAATCCAGCCGTCGTCCATTAGAGAATATCCGCGTCCATAATCCAAAGACCTATTCCATTTTCCACATAACAGTATTAGCACCAAATTCAAAAGGACAATCATAGTATACATAAACCTAGGCTTGTTTCCTGCAAGAGAGAAGCGGTCAACAGTTTTCAATGATGCCGGCAAGACATCATGATGTTCCAAAAATATCAAATCCGTATCGCTGATCAGTATTCTTAATCCATAATATTCGTTGTAAAGTCGTCATCTAAAGAATGATGTATCTCAGTCACGCTTTGATTGTGACTGTTCATATGAGTACCATGAGGATCTTGAAGTGCATGGGTTCATACGGCCCCTAGCCCCGGGTTAAGCGGAATTAGACACAAGTTACGAAACGTAGCGCCATAGATCTTGCACGCTACGTTCGTATTTTGCTATCAGCATGCGATATGTATCGCCAAATTTGAGAAACTTTGAGTGGAGGCGCTTGGTGGTGTAGCCCTGTTTTATAAGTTTCTGCAACAATGTTTTGTGACGTTGATTAAAATCGTCACATTTAACACAGGATCTGGCAAATGCTACTAAGCGAGATATGTATACGCCATATGCAGGTCCCACTGGAATATTACTGTTCAGAAAGGGATAGTTTACGATGTCGAAATTGTAATCATCTCTTTTGTCATAAAGTCGACGAGAGAGAATGCCCGCTTCATTTTTATAGAGATAGAGATCTAAATAAGATGTGCCTGTAGGGCTATCTGTAGTTTCCTTCAAATCCAGTGAAGGCTGATGAATGTGCCGAGTGTTTCTATTGGTGAAATGCCTTATGGGAAATTTTGGTGACTGCATGATTTTTTCTGAACGAACTGGCCGGTTAACTTTTCTGTGTTAGTCTTTGAGTTCAGTACTTTGTTTGAGCTCTGCTGCCAGTTTTGTTTCGTTTGGATTTGTATATTCTCCATTGGATTATCAGGTGATACTACTGGGCGTTACGTAATGGTTTGCTACCGTATACGATGCTAGTCGGACTTGCCTCTGTCCCATTGACGGGGTAAGTTTGCTCGGTATTTACCAGATAGGTTTCTTGTTACGTAACTCGGCGTTAAACGGTTTGGTATAGTTAGTTCAAGCGACGTACATACATTCTAGTGATTTATTTTCTAGTACTGGCCTGAGCATATCTATAACTGATTATATTTCGATTGTAACACAGCAAGCGCACAGTATCCATAATGTAACGTAAAACATATGTAATGTTGTGATGTGGTTATAGATTATTAATTATGAAGGTTTCGAGACGTCCTACACCCAGAATATATATTGAATTGATGTATTTGGTATGGAGTTGGATTTTAACTCTAGGTAAAACGTCAGAAAATATATTGGTATTCTTCTTTGAATAACCGAATAAATATCCATACCGACGACTTAAACCAGGTGTTGGTTCTTCATTTACGGCCAACGACCTTCTACACCTGCTCAGTTGTTTTCTCCGATTGAGAGGCAACTGATTCGCAATCATCGGTGTCCCGAGCAGCGTCCCCTGCAATGAACGGATCTTCGCTGTCTGCAGACTGATCCAATGTGAGGATTGAATTACATTGTTCCATCTCCTGAGACGCAGGTACTTCGTCTTTGTAAGGCGTTTCCATGACTGGAAACCGTTTTCACCGGTGTAGCTCTCTTCACTGGTTTATGTGAAACTGTTGAAGTTGTTGCCAACGTCACGGTTACGGGAGGCTTGTATACTGGGGGCTTTGCCTGGTTTCGAGGGCTGCCAAACATTTCTGGTCTGGGTGTCGATAGTATTACCGATCGGACAGCCTGTTTCGGAGTCTCCTTGTCGATTCTCATCTTCTTCTTGCCAGACAGGACAGTAGTTTTAGAGCACATCCGCTTCGTTGGGTCTGGAGCAAATGTTGGCGCAACCTGCAATGGCTCACCACTACGCCTTGCTTTAGGATAAGGCTCTCCCTTCGGCCAGTGGTGCTTCCTCCGAAGGTGCTCAATCAGGTCATTATGCATGGAATATCCAATGTCACAGTAAGGGCAACACACCAGTCCTTCCCGAGGGGTTCCCACAGGGATGTCTGTTTCCTGTAACGAGACAGAATAGTTTGTTAGGTGGTTCAACCTTAGATGTGATTTCTGATTACTTTTATAAACATAGCTAGCCTTGTACAACACATAATCATCTAGCCCAGGAGAGCGGTGCATACGTCGTTTGTGGCCCCTCGAGTTCTCGTTTACATCGATTAGATCTGAATGATCGTTTAAATCTTTCGTCTGTATGCAAAATGTACGGTTCCGGGATTTCGATTTCCTCTTCGGAGATGTCCATGTTTACGGCATCAGACTCTTCACTCTCAGAATCAACATCATCCTGTCTAGGCTTGCAAGGCTTCAGTCTGTCATGGTGAACTACCGACAGCTTATCATTTCATACCTTGATTCTATAGGTTACATCTGAAAGAGAGCCTAGTATTTCAACTGGACCCTCCCAGCGATTCTATAGCTTAGGTGACCGTCCTTTTCCTTTGACCGTAGAATGAAGTTAGACGAGAGGTCCTGGTTGATATCGATGTTCTCGCACCTTTAGGTCATAAACCTTCTTCTGTCGTCTAAGGTTTTTTGTATCTGCTCTCGGGTATCAGCGTGGACATCATTGAGTCGTTCCTTTAGATCCTTTACCCACTGAGTTGGTTCCGTTTGCTCTGCTGGTGCCGCACTTACCACAAGATCAGCAGGTAAGGTCGTCTCGCGGCTCTCATAGTCAGAAGAATCTTCAAGTCCCAGTCACTTTGATCTTTAGCCACCATACTGGTTAGCATCTGTGCAAGAGTTTGATTGAATCGTTCAATCACTCCATTTGATTGGGGATGGTAGGCTGTTGTCCTTGTCTTCTTTACTCACAACAGTTTGTACATGCCCTGAAACAAATTGCTCTCAAACTGTTTCCCTTGGTCGCAATGGATGGCGGAGGGCACACCGAATCGCGATATGTAAATCTTGATCACTGCATCGGCCACAGTACTGACTTCCTGATTCGGAAGCGCAACGCTCTCTACTCACCTGGTAAAGTAATCTCCGACTACCAGTATATATGCCTTCCCTCTGATTGTCCTAGGAAGGGACCCATCCTCTCTCCGGTAGTTTCCGTGGGGGAACCCCTATGTCGATTCCTTCGCTTCCTGCCGACATGTTTCTGGTGTCCACATGTTTGACAAGTTCGGCACTACTGCCTGGCATCTCGTTGCAGTCCACTTATACGATTGTCTTGAAGAGCGTCTTTCTGACACCTAAATGTCCTCCTGCTTGTTTATCATGGCATTCGCGCTCTTCACTCTCTTCCTTAATGCAAGGGCAACAACCAGTAAGTACCGTAATACTTTGCCACCCTTGTTATACCATCGTCTGACCAGCAATCCATCCTGCATGAAACATACCCCACAATGCTTTGGCTGTTGGACCCTCTATGGATATATCGTCCCAGGTTGGTCTCTTATTTCTCTCAACCCATCGCATCACATTCGTCAGATCAGAATCTTCTCTTTGCGCTTTGCCAAAGTCATCATTAGGGGAAATCAGCTGTGTTTTCTTGACTGTATTCTTTCCCTTAATTTCAGCAACCTGTCCTTCGGACCGGCGACTGGTTGGTAGGTACAGGCCATTTCTTCATGGCCTTCGTTTTCTCTGGGTCTGTCTGTATACCTGCCGCAGAAACGATATGACCGAGGTATCTCACTTCGCGGACATCTATCACGCACTTTGATGTTTTCAGTTTTTGTTCATGTTCACGGAAACGCTGAAAAGCTTGAATCAAACGAATGAGCATGTCATCGAACGTGCGGCCAAACACTATAACGTCATCAAGGTAAACTAGGCAGATCTAGTAGTGAAACCAAGCCAGTACGGCTTCCATAAGTCGCTCAAAAGTTCCCCGTGCGTTGCAGAGGCAAAATGGCATGGCTTTGCACTGGTATGTACCCTGCCTTGTCGCAAAGGCTGTCTTCGGTTTGTCTTCGGGTGCTATCTCTACCTGTCAGTATTCTGTCAAGAGGTCCTGTCAAGAGGTCCTGTCAAGAGGTCGACTCCTACCTTGTTGATTGATCGTCCCAACAATATCCCACTTCGTTCCGTCTGTTCTGGGAAATTCTCCATTAAGGCCGGTTTAATAGGAGCTGTATTCTTTGATCGTCCTGGTACACATACTTCTGATCCAGGGGGAATACTTACCGTATCAATTAGGGCCACTCCGTAGCATCCAAATGATCCTGTATCGTCTTATTGAATGCATTTTCCCCAAATTTTCATCTGTCTCTTGGGAACATCTATCACACATAGATGTTGGTTCAGAAATCCAGAATAACGTTAACCGAAATGTTACCTACGACCATCATCTGTTTACAACGAGTTGCATTGATATTTAATACCACTTCGGTCGCCCCAAATAAAGACATATCTGTCTCGTCCGCAATTCAGTGATGGTATACTCGTCTCGTCCAGAGTTGATTTATAGGCTTGTGAAATTTCCTCCCATATACGCCGGCTCAGAATGGAAACAGAGGCTCTCGTGTCCACGCAACATATTACCTCTGTTTGTCCTATGACTGCCCGAATACACAAACCAGCTTCATCGGCGACGTGATGTGATGAAGGTGGTGATGGTTTCTCCAGTGCCCTTTCTCCAGGTACACTCTGTGATTGTGACACAGTATTAGAAGTTTCAGGTCCGCTAGGGCCTCACTTAGGATGAGGATAGATTGACATATAATGACCTCTTTGGTCACAATTCCAGCATCTTCCACTAATTCGCGGTCTCTGTACCGGCTCGTTCTGGCGAGTATATATCATCTGGCGTTGTCGTAGCCTGAACCAAGGTTTCCCTTTCTTATTTGGAAATCTTCGCATAACTTTGTTCATCAAAGCGTTCGTCTCAGCTTTTAAATCTTCACCTGCTTCATCACCAGGTGCTCTGGTCTCAGATTTCTCAATGCTCGAATCTGCAGCTGCCCTTGCTGTGGGCCGTCTATGTTGAGCTGATTTGAATGCTTCAACCTCTACAGCTGCATGTACTGCCTCTTCCAATGTCTTTGGTCGTGTCTACCAAACCTTGAATCTCGTATCTTCAGAAATAGCTTCTAAAATTGATCTTTGGCTAAGGCATCATGCAGATCTTCTCCCGCGTCAGGATAGGCCATCTGCACCAGCCTTAATAAAGCCTGGGCCAAATCTGGAAGTCCCTCCCCACGGTTCCTCATTCTGGACCTGAACTGTGACTTGTGGAGATCGGTTTGATTTGGGGGAGCATTCCAAGGCATTCTTCAACTTTTCGAAAATAATTTCGCCAGGTTTAGCACGAAGGCGTGACAACGTTTGTTGAGCCTGTCCTCTTAAGGATACAGCCAAATACTGTCCCTGTGAGGAATACCTTAATCCCTTAGAGAGGAGAATAAGGCTGAAAGATAGAGGGACAGAGAGAGAGAAAGATAAAATGAAAGAGAGACAACAAACAATTGATTTAGGTTATATGGTTTTATTAATGTTAACATCCATTGGTAAGAACTGCCAATATACATCAACCAAATGTATAAATCCAACGTCGGAAAGTATACCTCAGAGCAATCCAGTACCCAGCATCTCCTCTTCCAAAGGCGTTTCAATGTTCCTGTCTATTAGAAACATTTGGCAATCTTGTCAAGGAATTTGACTCTCCTACCACTGCACAAAATATTCGAATCTCTTGCCGTATGCCGAGTCGCAAAACTGTCCACTAGTCATGAGAAGGCGTCGAAGCCTTTTCAACACAGCAACTGATTTAACCCTATCTGGTCTGGGCTTTTTGGGACCTGTTGTGGCCTGGGGGCCGAAATGGCCCCCCTAATTATTTTTCCTACCCCTTGAGCTAGGGAGTTGAAACTTACCACACAATACCCTTGGGTCAAGCTCTACCAGAAAATGTAAAAAAAAATCCAAGATGGCCGCTTTGATAACGTCACAGTGACGTCATTTTCAAAAACCGCATTTTTTGGTCGATTTTTCAGCCAGATTTTCCGAATTTTTTATTTATGCAATTTCTTCGCAAAAGCTGCATAATTAATTAGTAAATATTAATGTGATGAGAAATAAAATAGTTTTTGCCCGCTTTTCATCGCGGAAAAGCAGAAATTTTGAAGAAATATGACAAAAACATCACTTTTCTGGGACCCCACGTGGCCGCCATCTTGAATTTTTCCATGACCCTCTTCTCGGGGGTTATGCAAAAAGACTCAAAATGACCCTAATATGATAAACTATAAAGTCACTGAGTTTCAGCTCTCTATTTTGTGCCGTTCCGGAGATAGCGCAGAAAGTTGGATACGAGGGGTCATTTCGCCCCCACCCCCAGACCAGGTAGGGTTAACTGAGATATGTCGGTATTATAGCTATCAGAGCGGAGGAATACAATTTAGACTCCTCACATTTACGGACCAATCATCCTCCAGCGCGGATGAAGACAAGTCCTAATTACTCAATCGGCAGCTTTCTCTGCGCATGTCCAATGTCAGTCATTCTTCCGGTTCTTCCACTTCCGGTTTGGACGTGAATGATCATCAGAGCGCTAGTGGCGTCCGCTATAGGAGGAATAAAACAAGAAATCCTCGCCCGTGTAAACTCTATTTGTGTTGCCTGTTTTCCTCATATTTTTCTTAAATATTCCTCGTCAAGCAAAATGATGTTCGGAAATATAAGTAATTTAAATATACATCAATCCAAAGGTTCACTAAGCTTCGATCATGTCACTGGCACAGAGATGGTTTCTACTTGTTGGGGAGCCATTTGTCTCCTTGTGATTCATGTATATTGAAAATTCTACCGCCGTCAGCGAACGTTCAAATTCTGCGCTACCGGTACGTGGGATGAAAACTTACCTCTGTCCACTGCATGCTCCTGTATGTCCAAAGCGTGGAACCGATTCTCGTTGTTGACGAATTCATTCGCTCTATCAACCAAAGTGATGGTATACGTATAACTTGGTTGATTTACATGTAGCGAAAGAAGTCATCAACGACGAGAATCGGAGGCGAGTATTTGGTCGATTTTTGGAGTAGTCATGCAGTCATAATTGTCTGGCTATTATACAAGAGCAGCATTTTACGAACTCAACTTCTAAATCATGTGAATCAGCATGATTATGTCTCTCATGGTTATATCTTATCTTAAATCTGCATTCAATACAGATATAGGTGTTTTCGAATTCATTGAATTATTTTTGCGTTGAAATCATATTAATCGTAGAAAATTTGGCCAAATTATTGGGGAGGGTTCAGCCCCCGTAACCCCCCAGGCCCCCCCCCGAAAGCTGCTTTATGGAGAGAATGCACTTTCCATTCGCGCCATTGGTATATACACATCATATGTATATTTTCTTCCATGAATAAAAATACCATGATTGAATATTGTAGAGAAATGAAGTACCCCTCCATGTGTTATATTCGTATATATACACAATAAATTGTAACTTCATATGAGTAGTATAGTAAGTAGATATTGACTCAACTTTTGCCGGGGGAGGCAACTCTTGATTCCGACAGGTGGCTCCACCAGCTCAAGAGACCAAAAACTACCTCCGAACACAGAAGAGTTCCAATTTTTGCAGGTCACAGCGCAGGTCAAATTGTTGCCATGGTGACGTCACTTCCGATCTCTATGTGGCATGTATTCCTCCTCGGTGATGCGGTCTGGCGGTGATGCGATCAAAAAAGTCTCCGCGGACAGAAAGTAGTCACATGGCAAAATGCATGGAATGCACGTATGGACCCTGGGATGTACTGACCTTCAACATCCGATACCTTTTCAACATTCGGATGACGTCATGTGTGACGTCACTTCCGGAGTGACTCCATCGGGCGTGACCTTGAAGCGGGGTCTTTTTCAGCATCCCTGATTTCGGGTTTCTCCACTGGATTTTCCCCCGGACCCGACCGCACGCCTGGGCGGGTTATCCGACCGCACGCCTGCGCGGGACGCGGTGATGCGGGGAAAAAGCTTCCGCGGTTTAGTAGTCCCAAATATGCGGATTTTCGTGAGAATCATCGGCAATGTTCGTCATCTTCAGGGGTGGGGGATATGTATGGAATGCATGTATTGACCATCAGTATGTTGTACGCGGGGGAATGTATGGAATGCATGTGCTGACATTTAACATCCGGGTCCTCAGTGGGTTTACATCCGGGTACTCAGATTCCATCCGGGTCTTCATCATCCATCCGGCTTTCCCAGTGGGGTTTTCCATGTTTTACATCCAGGAACTCATCTTACATCCGGATTTTCAATCTCTATCCGGGTTTCCCAGTGGGTTTTCCATGTTTTACATATGGGGACTGTGGTTTTACATCCGGGAACTTTTACATCCGGGTTGTTACATCCGGGGACCCTGGTTTTACAACCGGGTACTCTTTAACATCCGGGTTGTTACATCCGGGGACCGGGGAACATGCGATGAGTGAGTGAATGAGTGAGTGAGTGAGGCGCCCGTCTTAACGCAGGGACGCACTAACTATGGTGAGTGAGGTAGTGAGTGGGTCAGGCAGTGAGTGAGTGATCATATATGGTCGTTTGTACACCATTAGCCTGTCTGTATCCACCCTCTGACCGGGTACCATGTCGAGTACATGTCCGTTCTGTCAGAAGACACTCTCTCGTCGCGACAATATGCTCAGACATATGCGTCCCTCTTCAACATCCAGGTTGTTACATCCGGGGACCGTGGAACATGCGGTGAGTGAGTGAGTTAGGGAGTGAGGTATGCCCAACGCCCGTGAGGCGTGCCCAACGCCCGTCTTAACGCTTGGACGCGCTACCGATGGTGAGTGAGTGCGCGAGTGAGTGAGGTAGTGCGTTAGTGAGTGAGGGAGTGAGTGAGTGAGCAGATATGCTCGTTTGTACACCATTAGGCTCAGTCTGTATCCACCCTCTGACCGGGTACCATGTCGAGTAGATGTCCGTTCTGTCAGAAGACACTCTCTCGTCGCGACAATATGCTCAGACATATGTGTCTATTGCATAGGCAAGAGACACCACCGAGTCCCGCTATAGGTCCACCAAGTGGAGTAGAACATCCCTATACGATGACGGTGAGCGGCCCTACGGGGTGCGGAAAGACGTCCTGGGTGATGAAGTTCTTAGAGGAAGGTGTGGTAACCTCAGCTCCGCCACGCGTTGTATGATGTTTTAGCCAGTGGCAGCCCGCCTACGAAACTACGCGATTACAGTTTCGTCCCAGGAATTCCTCACGACATAGACGAACCGTATTACTTCGATACGGAGCAGACCAACGTGGTAGTGCTCGATGAACTGATGAGTGCGGCCAAGGACAATTCGAAAATCGCCGACCTATTCACCAAAGGGTCCTATCATCGGAATCTGTCCGTCATCTATTTGGCTCAGAATCTCTTTCCTCAAGGGAAGGCGTCTAGAGATATTGCCTTGAACTGCCAATACTTTGTGTTGTTCTCCAACCCCATCGACAGAGCACACACCCGTGTGTTTGGTAGTCGAATTTATCCTCAGAACATCGACCATTTCATGCAGGCGTTTCAAGGAGCGGCTACCTGTTCGTAGATTTAAAAGCCCATACCCCGAAGATCGCCGGATGACGACGCGCCTGTTACCCGGTGAGGCATCACCACAACGTCATATACCCCTACATCATCCACCGAGTCCACATCTAGCAGAGCAGCAACAACCCGCCCCCGTACAGCGGGTCCCCTTCATACCATCACCCAACCCTGAAGGACCAACCCAAACCCGTACAAGGGAATGAACATAATGTGAACTCGAGGCTATGGAAGGATTTGTTCAAAGAAAGTATGGACGCCGAGAAGGGCGTGACGTTGGAGGCCATAGGAAACAAGTTTCACCGCAAAGGGTATTCGAACGAGGAAACTGCAATTTTAGCCCATAACACATTGGCACCCAGACTACGACGGAATTTACGTCAGCAGTATGCCGACTTCCTCACTCGTATAAAATTGCTGGACAAGGACCCGGTCCATATGGAAATCGAAAGAACAGCGTCGATGTTGAAAACCTCGGGCATGAACTGGAAAGCGGTGTATGTCAGAGCAATAGCAGAAAAGAAACATTTGTTCGAACGCATCATTAAGATCAAGCGTCCCACCATAAATAGACCACACGGCACCAGTCCCCTCATTTCACCATGAGCACTGCAGAGACCAACTTGTTTGAACCCGACAACGAAGATATTCTAGCCGAAGCGTTACGTCAAGCCATTGTCGATGCTATGATTGATACAGCGCAAGGTGCATCCACCGTTCAGCACCAACGCATGCGCTCTCATCTCATAGATGACATCCAATGGGTGACACGCGTATGTCTTCTGCTGCATAAGAAACAGATAATACCCAGTAGGAATATCAACACAACTGCCCTTGCCCAGAATCTGCTGACCCTGCATGAGGCATTTCAAACCTTATGGAGACCCAGCTGGGGACGGGAAATTATCTTCTTCAACCTCCAACATAATGATATACGTCCAGTGATGATCGACAGTGCATAACGCGTTGAGATAGGTATTAAGACGGGCGTTAAGACGGGCGTTAAGGCGTTAAGACGGACGTTGACAAGCGTTGAAACGGGCGTTACGGCATTGAGACGCGCGTAACGACGGGCGTCACCGAATTTCGATGAATTACTGTCAATTCCATGAAAATCAGAGCTTCTGAGCTAATTCATCAGGGCGTTGAAGCGTTAAGCTAAGCGTTGACGGGCGTTACTGTCTATGAAAGCAAATATATTTCCAAAACACGCCCAGTTTTACAACCGGGTCCTCTTCAACATCCGGGTTGTTACATCCGGGAACCGTGTAACATGCGATGATTGAATGAATGAGTGAGTGAGTGAAGCGTCCGTCTTAACGCATGGACGCACTAACGATGGTGAGTGAGGTAGTGAGTGAGTCAGGGAGTGAGTGAGTGGTCATATATGGTCGTTTGTACACCATTAGCCTGTCTGTATCCACCCTCTGACAGGGAACCATGTCAAGTACCTGTCCGTTCTGTCAGAACACACTCTCTCGTCGCGACAATATGCTCAGATATATGCGTCCCTCTTCAACATCCGGGTTGTTACATCCGGGGACCGTGGAACATGCGACGAGTGATTGAGTGAGAGAGGTATGCCCAACGCCCGTGAGGCGTGCCCAACGCCCGTCTTATCGCATGGAGGCACTAATGATGGTGAGCGAGTGAGTGAGTGAGTGAGTGAGGTAATGCGTTAGTGAGTGAGGGAGTGAGTGAGTGGTCATATAAGGTCGTTTGTACACCATTAGCCTCAGTCTGTAGCCACCCTCTGACCGGATACCATGTCGAGTACATGTCCGTTCTGTCAGAAGACACTCTCTCGTCGCGACAATATGCTCAGACATATGCGTCTAATGCATAGACAAGAGACAACACCGAGTCCCGCTATAGGTCCACCAAGTGGAGTAGAACATCCCTATACGATGACGGTGAGCGGCCCTACGGGGTGTGGAAAGACTTCCTGGGTGATGAAGTTCTTAGAGGAAGGTGTGGCAACCTCAGCTCCGACACGCGTTGTATGGTGTTTTAGCCAGTGGCAGCCCGCCAACGAAACTAAGCGATTACATAATGTGAGTTTCGTCACAGGAATTCCTCACGACATAGACGAACCGTATTACTTCGATACCGAGCAGACCAACGTGGTAGTGATCGATGATCTGATGAATGCGGCCAAGGACAATTCGAAAATCGCCGACCTATTCACCAAAGGTTCCCATCATCGGAATCTGTCCGTCATCTACTTGGCTCAGAATCTCTTTCCTCAAGGGAAGGCGTCCAGAGATATTGCCTTGAACTGCCAATACTTTGTGTTGTT
Source organism: Hanleya hanleyi (assembly GCA_036873755.1). Classification (NCBI taxonomy): domain Eukaryota; kingdom Metazoa; phylum Mollusca; class Polyplacophora; order Lepidopleurida; family Hanleyidae; genus Hanleya; species Hanleya hanleyi. The sequence continues at coordinate 40,174 of JAVTVY010044494.1, read as the reverse complement.
CTCCAACCTCATCGAAGGAGCACAAATCCGTGTGTTTGGTAGTCGAATTTATCATCAGAACATCGACCATTTCATGCAGGCGTTTCAAGGAGCGGCTACCTGTTCGTAGATTTAAAAGCCCATACCCTCGAAGATCGCCGGATGACGACCCACCTGTTACCCGGTGAGGCATCACCACAACGTCATATACCCCTACAACATCCACCGAGTCCACATCTGGCAGAGCAGCAGCAACCCGGCCCCGTACAGCGGGTCCCCTTCATACCATCACCCAACCCTGAAGGACCAACCCAAGCCCGTACAAGGGAATGAACATAATGTGAACTCGAGGCTATGGAAGGATTTGTTCAAAGAAAGTATGGACGCCGAGATGGGCGAGACGTCGGAGGCCACAGGAAACAAGTTTCACCGCAAAGGGTATTCGAAAAGGGAAACCGCAATTTTAGCCCATAACACATTGGCACCCAGACTACGACGGACTTTACGTCAGCAGTATGCCGACTTCCTCACCCATATAAAATTGCTGGACAAGGACCCGGTCCATATGGAAATCGAAAGAACATGTTAAAAAGAAGATGTTAAAAACCTCGGGCATGAACTGGAAAGCGGCGTATGTCAGAGCAATAGCAGAAAAGAAACATTTGTTCGAACGCATCATTAAGATCAAAAGCGTCCCACTATAAGTAGACCACACGGCACCAGTCCCCTCATTTCACCATGAGCACTGCAGAGTCCAACTTGTTTGAACCCGACAAGGAGGATATTCTAACCGAAGCGTTACGTCAAGCCAATGTCGATGCTATTATTGATACAGCCTAAGGTGCATCCACCGTTCAGCACCAACGCATGCGTTCTTATCTTACCACGCTCATAAATGACATCCAATGGGTGACACGCGTATGTCTTCTGCTGCATAAGAAACAGATACTACCCAATGAGAATACCAACGCAACTACCCGTGCCCAGAATCTGCTGCCCCTGCATGAGGCATTTTAAACCTTATGGAGACCCAGCTGGAGACGGGAAATTATCTTCTTCAATCTCCAACATAATGATGTCCGTCCAGTGATGAGCGTTAAAGCGTTAAGACGGACATTGACAAGCGTTGAGACGGACGTTAAGGCATTGAAACGCGCGTAACGAGGGGCGTCACCGCATTTCGATTAATTAGTGTCAATTCCATGAAAATCAGAGCTTCTGAGCTAATTCACCAGGGCGTTGAAACGTTAAGCTAAGCGTTGACGGGCGTCACTGTCTATGAAAGCAGGTGTATTTCCAAAACACGCACAGTCGACGTTCAACCGTTAACATGGCTTATACTTGCTTTGAGTGCGAACGCACGTTCACCAGACATTACGATATGATGCGACACCAGAAAAATATACATGGGATTGAAGACCCCGAGGAGTCCGTTGAGGCGGATGCTGATACAGAGACTGCTGAGAGTGTATCGACTGATACCGAAACCGAGATTGCTGAGACTCTATCTACTGATAAGGAGAGCTTGACCTCAGATAATCAGCCTACATCCCAGGAACGTGAGGCAGAACCTACCTACTGGGATAGCATTGTGCATGAAGCTATTCGTAGTTATGCTGCGATAATATAAGACGGCGGACAGGATAACTTACAACGGTCGTACACCGAAAAGCGCCCCTGCATCAGGAAAACAGTCATGGCCATCAATAAGCGATATAGCCTGCTGCCGCTTGAAATGAAAGGCGACCCCACGCACAGGTCCATCATGAAGACCAAGCGTCACTTGGAAGAGGATATGGGGTCACCACCTACCGAGGCCCTGGAAAATGCGATCAGAGTGCGCAAACAAGTGTTTCAGAACATGCTGCCCGAACGATATCATGAACTGCTCAACGATGCTTAGGTCACACCGAGCAAAGATGGAACTTTCTGAAATGACGGCTTCTGATTGGACAAGAGCAGCCGAGAATACATCTAACGGTCAAGAACGAATATTTCCAATGAATTAGTGACAATTCCATAAAAGTCAGAGCTTTTGGGCTAATTCACCAGGGCGTTGAGGCGTTGAAGACAGAGTGCATGTACATGGCGAGAGAGAAAAAGTTTAACGTCGCATTCCGCAATATTTCAGATATATAGCGACATGGACATAGTGTATACACATGAACATGAATGGGGTATGTATACATGGATATGCACAGAGTACATTTATATGGACAAACCACATGTACATTGACAGATTACATGTACAGGTTCATGGGCATTTTTGTATAATACAGCACAGATAAGGTATAGTACTGGACTGATCTTATTAATACAGGACAGATATTGTGTAATACGGGACAGGTATTCTATAATATTTATATCCAATGTTTGTGTCGATTACCTTGAATATGGCCCCATATAAGCGTCAGACCGATATTGGACGGCAACAACAATATCTTTCTTGGTGTTAATGTAATCATTGGTATCAAAATAAGAGAAAGACTAAACTAAGAATATAAATACTGACAAGCTACATGTAATTTCTTACAATTAAGAATTAATCAACAATTCACAACGATAAATGTGTGAAGTACTAGCCAGGTAAGCTGAATAACGCTACATCACCGTGATATATATATATTATCAGGATACTGTGTTCATAGTACATGTATAGGCACATCGTACATGTACAGGGATGTGCTTTAGAATATGTTTACCACAAGACTATTCTGTGAAGTCATGTGACGCAGTCAGTATGTCGGCACCTCTTCCCACTTCCCTTATATGTGTTGCAATTTTTTCCTGTATATGGCGAGATTTTGCTGGTTGACGTTTCGTCCCCGAGGCCCGCCCCCTGTACAGACCTTTCGGTCTTTGATATATGTTGGCATTTGTGGGAAGTTGATGCTGGGTCGACATCGGGCCTTACAGACTAGTCTTTTGTGTTAATTGCCGTCATTTACATCTGACGAAGATACAGCTGACCGATCTCCAATGTACGAGTTGTCACAGCGAAACAGCTCACCGATTACCAGTTTACGCGTTGTCAGAGCATTTCCATCATAGCTCTCTAGATTTGTATCTAATACCGCTTATGCCGGTGCTAGGGGCCGTGTGGTCATATCATCCAAGTTGCCACATGAACAGGTACAATAAAAACGTACCTGAGATACAACACATATCAGGAATCGTTAGATTCTTGGTATGCGCTTTAGAATAGGTTTACCGGAAGACTATTCTGTGAAGTCATGTGACGCAGTCAGTATGTCGGCACCTTTTCCCACTTCCCTTATATGTGTTGTAATGCAAAGAATACATGGACATGCACAGAATACATGGACATGCACAAAGTAGAATAATGGTGAATTTTTGAATAATGGTGAGTTATATAATGGTGAACTGAATAATAATGGTGAATCAAGGAACAGTGAATTAATGTGAATTGAACGATAATGGTGGCTTATAGAATGGCGAATTAAAGAATTATGAATTATTGAATGATGATGAATTGAATACATGTATATAGATATAGGCAATTTTGACACAAATGTTAATTCTACAGAATTGGGAGCCATAGTTAGCTTTGTCATGCTGGAAATTATAACCCACACTCTCTCTCTCTGCATATTCAGCATATTCTGTGCTGGTTAGAAGTCAACTGGTATTCCGAAGGAAAATTATATCATTTTGGAGATGAAAACCATGGTACCGGTACTATATGGTACTAAATGGTGTGTTATGATTATAACCATAAAAGCGTTGAAAAGGCGATGCGGAATAATAATTATGACGCGTGCTATTTCATAAATGTGGAAGGGTTGTTTTTTTTAAATCCCCAGGACTCAAACCTAGCATCTCCTAGAAGATAGCATCTGCAGGACTTTTGTTTAACAACCACAAACAACATTGGAATAGTACAATGTGTCAATTATTTGAAAAAGTTTGATTTCTCAAACTACATGAATGGTTCATGGACAGAGCGACATATTTGCAGAAGTTTTATTGATGGTTTTCCAGTCCGACACAGGCAGGGAAACATGAATTTGCAGAAAAAATTAAACCATTTTACATAATACATGTACATGAATTTGAGGGTATGTTGTGCTGCGCATTGATTATTCGCAGAGTTTTGACTCCGCACACTACGTGGAAGTCTTATGGGCTACGGGACATGTTGGCGGAAGTTTTTCAATGCATTTGCAGTCCCAATCAAGCATGAAAATATGAATTTGACCCAAAAGCAAATATGAATTTTGCATAAAATAGTACATGTTGTTTGCATTGAATTTTCATACAATTTGGGCTTACAGACTAAGAGATAGATTTGCCAGCTACATTATATGTCAGTGGAAGTTTGTGGATACTTTTCCAGGCTCAAACATGCAGAAAAATGTGCACTTGAACCAAAACTAAAAACATGCATTTTACAAAAACAAAAGATTATACATGTATATGGACCATGCCCCCCTTAGTTCGGTTCTTGATTTGACGACTAATATGCTATAGTTCGATGGGCCGAGACTGATGTGTGTTAGAAGACATGTCATAGAATATGTTCGCATACATTTGGAGTAATGAAAACAGTCTTGGAAACAAGAAATGACTGAAAATACAAATATGAATTTTCCATGAATATGGTATATGTTGTTTGCATTGAATTTTCATACAATTTGGGCTTTACAGACTAAGAGATAGGTTTGCCATCTACATTATATGTCAGTGGAAGTTTGTGGATACTTTTCCAAGCCCAAACATGCAGAAAAATATGAATTTGAACCAAAGCTAAAAACATGTATTTTACAAAGTTTTACATGTATATGGACCACGCACCCCTTTGTTCTGTTCTTGATTTGACGACTAATAGGATATAGTTCGATCGGCCGAGACTGATGTGTGTTAGAAGATATGTCATAGAATATGTTCGCATATATTTGGAGTAATGAAAACAGTCTTGGAAACAAGAAATGACTGAAAATAGAAATATGAATTTTGCATGAATATAGTATATGTTGTTTGCATTCAATTTTCATACAATTTGAGATTGACGGACTAAGAGATAGGTTTGCCATCTACATTATATGTCAGTGGAAGTTTGTGGATACTTTTCCAGGCCCTAACTTGCAGACAAATATGAATTTGAACCAAAACTAAAAAACATGCATTTTACAAATTTTACATGTATATGGACCACGCCCCCACCCCCCTCCCTCCCCCTCTTTGTTCGGTAAATTGATTTGACGACTAACAGGCCATAGTTCGATCGACCGAGACTGACGTGTGTGAGAACACATGTCATAGAATATGTTCGCATACATTTGGACTAATGAAAACAGTCTTGGAAACAAGAAATGACTCGAAGTACAAGCTAGAAAATAAACAATGACAACAACAACAACTTTATTATATCGGTGGATTTTTCCGTTTTTCATCATGGATCGAGATTGATATCTGTCATAGGACATGTCGGAGAACATTTTTAGCATTAATGTGAAGTGAGGGGTGCGGCAGCGAAATAAGAAATTAACCAAAAATGCAACGATGAAAAAAATACACATTACGAAAACACCAGTTTTCGAATGCTCAGTTGTCGATCAGTGACACAAGTTAATAAGTTTTGTAATAAATTTGACTTACGGTTGAATAAGAAAAGCCGTCACCAGGGTGTAAAAATATATAACTATGAATACAGCTCTCATTGTTCAGCAAGAAGACAACGCATTTTCGAACATGGTGGCTGACATCTCGAACGAACTTGGTGACCTTGTCCACAGTGTTTGCATTCAATTTTCATACAATTTGAGATTGACAGACTAAGAGATAGGTTTGCCATCTACATTATATGTCAGTGGAAGTTTGTGGATACTTTTCCAGGCCCAAAATTTGACCACAGTAAATTCTTTTTTCGCACCACGACGCCAGCGAAGAATTGTCCTTCGCGGACCCAGGTGTTCGGCACGTGAGCTCACTCACATAATTATGTTATTATTATTATGGACAACAAACATAGTCTGATCATACATAATTATGTTATTATGGACAACAAGCATACAGTTTGAACATATTAGGTTATTATTATGGACAGCAAACATACAGTCTGATCATATTAGGCTATTATTATGGATAGCAAACATACAGACTGATCATGAGCTGCATATAAAAATTCTTTGCAGAACCAGGTGTTCGGCACATGAGCTCACTCACACAGACACGTAGGCGACAGACGAGGTGTTCTTGCGTGCGGCCGGATAATCAGCGCAGGCGTGCGGCCGGGCCGGTGAAAACTCGAAAGCCCGGATGTTGAAAATGCCCCCGCTCCAAGGTCACGCCCGATGGAGTTACACCGGAAGTGACGTCACACATGACGTCATCCGGATGTTGAAAAGGTATCGGATGTTGAAGGTCAATACATGTAAGTACATGTACATCCCATGGTCCATACATGCATTCCATACAATTTTCCCATGGGACTACTTTCTGTCCGCGGAGACTTTTTTGACCGCATCACCGCAGAGGAATACATGCCATATAGAGATCGGAAGTGACGTCATCATGGCAACCGTTTGACCTGCGCTGTGACCTGCAAAAATTGAAACTCTTCTGTGCTCGAAGGTAGTTTGTGGTGTCTTGAGCTGGTGGCGCCACCTGTCGGAATCACGAGTTACCTCCCCCGGCAAAAGTTGAGTCAATATCCAATTTCTATACTACTAATATGAACAAAAGCACCGGTGGACATTTTTTTACTCACCCTGTAGATACGTCCACGTTCGTTTACTTAACATATAATTTTGAAACATTTCTAAGTGGAATCACAGCCAAAAAAAAAGGTTTCATGGGGGGGTCAGGGTGTTTCATGGAAGGTCCTGAACCTTAAGTTTTGCTTTGTTCATTAAACCACAGATGGTAGAGCAGATTTGCCCAGTCAGCAGTGGCGTCGGAACGTTATTGAAAGTGTGGGGGAGCCACTATCACAGCCCAACAGGCGAGGGTACAGGGGCCGCGTAGGCCCCGGAAGCTCCGGGGTCCTAGATCGCCGGAGATGCGTTCTGAGCGTTTTCCAGGAAATAAAACTGATCATACTGCATGCAGATTTATGGTTCTATTTTCACGAGTTTTTTCGCAATTATAAGCAAGCATCGATATTGAAAACATCGTACCTCATGCCTGCATCCATTTGACTTTCTAGTTATAAAAATTTAAAAAAACATACAAAACGATGACTTTTAGTTCTTGAAAGGGGAACCAATATGCCTACCGATACGATTCATTCACACAAAGATAAAACAAGGAAATCCTTACAGCCCAGCAGACGAGGGTCCAGGGGCCGCCTAGGCCCCGGAAGGTCCGAACTTCCAGATCTCCGGGGATGCGTTCTAAGCGTTTTCCAGAATATAAATTCGAACATAATAGTCCGGTAGCCAAATCGCAAAAAGGGGTCTAAATAAAGTTTTCGTAGCACCCCCCACGTAGATTTAGTTTGACCACTGTTTATGAACGAGTATCATCTGCTGGTCAGTTCTAGACCTGATGTAGGCATCTACAGTGGTGCCTAAGGTCACAGCATGCATTTCTTCATCGCTGTCTGAACAAGACAAAATTAACTCTAAGATGGGGGTAGGGGTATTTATGAACGTATATCTTTTTTATTCTTGCACTAAACTTTCTGTAACTTCCCATACCTGACCTCTGAATAATGTTCTATTAGATAACGTAATCCAAGTTACGCCTTTTACGTTTTTTACGTCAAGATGATGTCATAACTTGGAGGGTACATTTTTCCTCGATTTTTTTTAGAAATGAGACTAATTTTTTTGTTTTGCAGTTGCAGAAACTCTTTTTGCATTCTGCCTGATTTGTATTTGTGAGAGAGAATCTTCTCTTCGTTAATTCTAGACCTGGTGTAACCATCTAATATGCACTTCATGGATGCAACATAACCATGTTTAACGGCATCAAAGCATGAGAAATATGAATCCGAAATAGGGGTTGGGTGATTACGTTCTAATATTTTATTTCTCCCCGATCCTAACGCAATGAAATTTAACACATATTTAGTCTGTGTACGGATCATTCAGATAAAGCAATCCGACTCCGATTATCTTCAATGTTGGTGTCACTATGTCGTTATTATCACCATGGAAGTATTTTTTTTGTTTACCTTGGTGTATTGTTACGCTTTTGCGTGATGTGTGCATTCAAGACCACGAATGCATGACTTACTTGGAACGGGGTGTTGACGTCTACGGTAATGAGTAAGGTCGCATGATGCCTTCTCCCAATGCTCTCGAAGTAACACAAAAACAAACAAGGAATGGAGGTAGGGATGATTATGCTTCGATATCTTCTTCTCAATTGAGTCTAGAGAGCTCAATCTTTTAACACTTTGTGGTTGGATGCTAGTTGAGCAAAGCGCGAAATCAAACTTCCAATACTTCTGGAATGTCTATCTCTGTAATGTCTGTTTTGAACTCTCGTGTATATTCTTTATAGCATAATCAGTGTTACAGGGCTATATATCGTCGCTCTGAAATATATCTAATACCGCCCAAGTCAGTGTTAGGGGCCGCGTGGTCATGTCATTCAATATATCCACATAAACAGTTTCAATAAAAGCGGGGTTGAGATAAAGATCATCACAGGGATCACTTTTGGTTCTTGTGATGTTTTTTAGAAATGTGCAGTCAGTATATTTGTCGGTGGGGTAATATGACTTCTTGTCAGTACGCCGGCTTCGTTCCTCACCGCCCTTTTACTGTTACGTTTAATTATGGTATGTGTTTAAAATGTTTCACACATGTTAAACTCTGCTCGACTTAGGTTAAGGATTATCAACTAGCTGCTAGTGGTCAACTCTTATCCAAGAACGACTTTACATGAAGTTGCCGCTTGCATGTATTAATCTAGCTTGTGGTCAATTATTAACCAAGATATAAAGTTGCCGCTTGCATTTGTTAACTCCATCAGTGCCATGTCGAAATTATGGACATACAGAAAGAAGATGGATTCAACTTTTCTAATCTCACCAATGTTTCGATATCTAATTAGAGAAAACCAGTTAACTTGCTAGATGAAATGAATGAATGTTACATGAAATGAAAGGAATGGATTCAGGCCAGAAAGTATTGAGAGAAGACGAAAGGCAGACCCCATCAAACTATTTTCAAATATGATGCATGAAGTGAGACAAAATGCATTGAAGCAAACAGAAACCCGTGCCCACCCAACGTGTATAATCCAAAGACCTAATTCGTATAACATCCACATCAAAGAAAAATGTGGATGGTCGAAACTGAAAATGTGTACCTCAGTTCATATAAATTAATTCGATAAATATTCTCATCTCATTCGAAAATGGATACTTGTCAGTTTCTTTTGTTTCATTCTTGAAGCTAGACTTGCATTATGGGAACGTTCTATTACTCTATGATGCTTAATTGATATTGACAAACAAAAACAAACATTCCAATGCCTTCCTTTTGTATAAAAAAGGTAATTGAAAAAAATACGAAAAGATCCATATATATGAATTGTCAATACAATAGTTATATCACTAGCAAGTGTCAGATCCGATATCAAGATTCAATAATCAGCCGCAGTCCATAACGAAATTCCGCTTCAATAATCGCAAGATCTATTTCGTATGACAGTTAGCCTCAATTCCAATGTGTATAAAAGAAATACAAGAAAAACAGTTTTCGATGATGTCAGCAAAAAATAATGATGTTCTATACATAAACTTCGAAATCACTGATCATTATTCTTTATCCAAATGAATTCCAAGTCGTCTCCAGAGTACCAGTCACGCTCTGAATGCGTTGTTCATTTGAACACTATGTGAAAACACATGATATACAAACAACCCCCAACCTTAATAAATTAATATCCTATCAATTCTCTCCAATCGAACATGTCGCTATATAGAATATTAAGTATTACAATTGAATTTGGTGTTCTGGGCGCTCTTATCATGAATATTTAATAGCATTATGACATCATGGTCGCATCTGGACTAGTCCACTTGCAGTCGGGGAGGGGAGATAGGGTCACAGGGTCCGTTTACCATAACGTTTACCCGAAAGACCAGTCTATATATCTACCACGTATTATGGTGCCACAATGTTGGGACCGCGGAAACATGAAAAGACACCCAGCCAGACACGGGACCGCGGAAACATGAAAAGACACCCCGCCAGCGCGGCGTCTAAGTCGACTGAGCCAACCAAAATTTCTCTGTCATTAATGTTCCCCCCAAAGCACTATGAAGTGTTCTCAGGATTGGTTGTCACTCGAGTTACTGCAAGCCTGTTAGATCCTTCAAGCGACATATCCAAATGGGGGAGCAGACAGGATTTAATTTTAATCAGATTGAACAGCCTCAGACGTTATAGCCAAAAACAAAAATTAGCTAAAATCTAGTTGCATTGTAAGGCTGTGTTATCTTGCCGTCAGGTATTTGCGCATCCCTCTTCTGTCCATTTTTGCAAATATCAGGCCAGTCTCGGCAAAATGAGTTGTATATATGTGATTAATTGGAGCGATATACAAGAGGTGGCACAAACTGACATCTGGCGGCTAAAAAGTAACCATATGACTCAACCACAAGCTTTTCTCGACACCTCACATTCAGACTTTAGACCCGAGAATACGGTGGACTTAGCCTTAGTATCTCAGCCGCGCTGTTATTGCAGCTGTTCATGTGAAGAATATGAAATATCCACACGGCCCCTAGCACCGGCTTAAGCTGTGATGACAGATCAGCTCAAACAAATAACTCGTTTGTTGTTAATGGATGAGCATCGAGGACAGTAGTATAGTAAGAAGATATCCAGGTCGGTTTTCCAGGGAAATAACTCTGTTTTGTGGAGGTCACGTGGAGGGGGCGCCACCAGGTCAAGAGACCAAAAACTACCTCCAACACAGAAGAGTTCCAATCTAGGGGGAGGTAACTCCGGGTCACCTTAGTTCCGGCAAAGGGCCCCTGGGCATGTATTCATCCGCGGTGATGCGGTCTGGCGGTCGCGGGGAGAAAAGCTTCCACCGCGGAGAAAAATGTCCTGAACTTCAAATAGCACCTGCATATATCAAAGTGAAGCATTCGTGAGAGAACTCAGTCATGGGCGGGTGCTTATCATAACATTAGGATTTTCCAGAAACTATAAAGCGGAATACGGACTTTACCCCTAAAATAGGAGAAAACCCCTATCAACTCTAGCCAAAGGGGCTAATATCGGTCCCCGGGCTTATCGGGGCCTGCCTATCAAGTCAATGGGGTGGGTGCATGTAAAATTAGGATTTTTTTCCGAAAATATAAAAAGCGGAACACGGACTGTACCCCAAAATAGGGGAAAACCCCTATCAGCTCTAGCCAAAAGGGCTAATATCGGTCCCCGGGCTTATCGGGGCCTACCTATCAAGTCAATGGGGTGGGTGGATGTAAGTCGGATTTTCCGAAACTATAAAGAAGCGGTTTCGGACTTTACCCCTCCGATAGGGAAAACCCCTATCAGCAACCTTCAAAAAAGAATGATTCCCCAAACGGGGCCTGCCTCAAGTCAATGGGGTGGGTGCATGTAAAATTAGGATTTTTTCCCGAAACTATAAAAAGCGGAATACGGACTTTACCCCTACAATGGGGGTCTGTATTATACAATATAAGGGAAAATGCCTGTATGGGGTATGGGGATGGTCAATTTTTTTCGTGGGCTTTACTATGGCTTGTGGGGTCTCGTTTTTCTCGTTTCGCCAAGAAAATGACAATGGGAAGGGTCCCGGAGCGAATCGGTGAATTTTTTTGGGAAAAGTCACCGAGGTCTGTATATAGGCTCATACTGGCTATGAGGGAGGGGTGGTCAATTTTTTTGTGGGTGTTACTATGGCTTGTGGGGTCTCGTTTTTCTCGTCTCACCAAGAAAAACACGATGGGAGGGGTCCCGGATCGAAGCGGTGAAATTTTTGGAAAAAGTCACCGAGGTCTCCATATAGTCCATACTGGCTATATGGGGGTATAGGTTCAACCTGGGAAATTCACACACGTTCATTGTGATATGGGTTGTGGGGTCTCGTTTTTCACGTCTCGTCATTTGGAACACAATGGGAAGGGTCCCGGAGCGAATCGGTGAAATTTTTGGGAAAAGTACCGGGTAGGCCTGTATATAGGCCTATAGGCTGCCTATACGGGGGTATAGGTTCAACCTGGGAAATTCACACACGTTCATTGTGATATGGGCTGTTTGGATTTGTTTTTTACGTCTCGTCATTTAGAACACGATGGGAAGGGTCCCGGAGCGAAACGGTGAAATTTTTGGAAAAGTTCACCGAGGCCTGGGTAGGCCCATAGGCCTATACTGCATAGCTATGGGGGTATAGGCCCATACGGGGTGGACGTTTTGGGGTCTAGGTGAGCCCCTAATGATCCTATGATGTCGTATGAGGTCTTATTTTGAAGCTCTCGTGGAGGAGCATCCGACTGGACTAATGGTTCGTCCGTTTTCAATAGTCTGCGCATGCGCAGTCTGGCCGTGGTATAGAAAGCAGGCATGTCGGGGGGTATGTGGGTGTGTGTTTGGGGTAGAGATGGACCGCTATGGGTCCGAATGGGTCGTGGAAGGTGTCAAAGTGAAGCTTGTGTGGGTTAGAGTCAGAATGGCGTGTTTTTAAGTGCAAGTCGCGTCAATCTGCGCATGCGCAGTTGGTTGTAGTAAGTAAAGTGGCCATTTTGGGGCGGTACAGGAAGGTATTTGGGGTCGAGATGGACCATCCTTGGTCCGAATGCGTCCTGGGAGGTGTCATGTTGTAGCTCTCGGGTGTAGATCCCGATTTGAGGGATGTTCACGTCATCTGTGACGTCATTGGTGACGTCATCAGTACGAGTAGTAGCCAAAGTGAACATTTTGGGGCAGTACAGGAAGGTATTTGGGGTAGAGATGGACCATCCTTGGTCCGAATGTGTCCTAGGAGGTGTCATGTTGTAGCTCTCGGGGTGTACAGCCCCTTTGCGGGATGTTCCCGTTATCTGTGACGTCATCGGTGACGTCATCAGTACGAGTAGTAGCGAAAGTGGGCATTTTAGGAAAGTGCAGGAAGGTATTGGGTGTAGAGATGGACCCTCCTTGGTCCGAATGTGTCGTGTGGGGCGTCATTTTGTAGCTCTCGGGGTGTAGACCCCGATTTGAGGAATGTTCACAGCATCTTTGACGTCATCAGTACGAGTAGTAGCGAAAGTGTGAATTTTGGGGCAGTGAAGGAAGGTATTTGGTGTAGAGATGAACCATCCTTGGTCCGAATGCGTCCTGTGGGGTGTCATCTTGTAACCTTCGAGGTGGAGACCCACGATTTTAAGGGATGTCCACAGCATCTGTGACGTCATTGGTGACGTCATCAATACGAGTAGTAGCGAAAGTGGGCATTTTGGGGCAGTGAAAGAGGGTATTTGGTGTAGAGATGGACCATCCATATCTGTCATGCGTATTATACAGTATCTGTCCTGTATTATACCAATCTGTGCTGTATTATAGTATATCTGTCCTGTATTGTACCATATATGTCCTGTATTATACCAAATCTGTGCTGTATTATACAATATTTGCCCTCTATTATACCATATCTGTGCTGTATTATACCATATCTGTCCTGAATTACACCATATCTGTGCTGTATTATGCAATATCTGTGCTGTATTATGCAATATCTGTCCCGTGTTATACAATATCTGTCTTGTATTATAGCAAATATGTCCTGTATTATACAATATATGTCCTGTATTATACCAAATCTGTGCTGTATTATACAGTATCTGTCCTGTATTATACCAAATCTGTGCTGTATTATACCATATGTTTCCTGTATTGTCCCATATATGTCCTGTATTATACATTATATGTTCTGTATTATACAATCGGATAGCGGTTGTCGTGAATAACAACAAGTTCAGCAATGTTTATATAGTTTATTATCCGCAATGTTACATCATACCCAGGCTGGGAGAGCCGCCCTGGGTATGTTTAGTATGTTCACAGCAAAACAAATTGAAATATCAAACACCATGTTTTATTATTTAACGCACCGTCACATTAGGTACAAGTGTTTACTGAGCTCAAGTCAACGATCAGCATGTAGACATAGAGAGTATGTGCGGCATATTATGGTATTCATCAGTGCACGGGTGACGCATTCAACCGATGGCGGTGGTCGGTCAGCTTGGTAAGAAAAAAGGTGACATTGGTTACCCTCTCTACCACCCATTGTGTGTTGGGGCGTTGATGATGTGCCCATCTCAAGGCATCCACGGTGTCCAGTATCTCCAGCATCGTCTCTAGTGACCTTCGGTTAATGATGGTGAACGGCTGATCAGACACATAGATATTATTGCCGGGATAATAATACCGTAACTGGTCCGTCTTTTTGTGACCCGAAACAAGATGTACCCGAAAGCGACATTCAATTTGAAGGCCGTAGTTTGATCTTTGAAGATGGCTTCCACGTAGCTGCGTAGACGGGTGAGGTTGGTCAGTGGGAAATTGTAAATATCTTGAATAGAGCCATGAGGGTGGAAACAGTGCCGTGTCATGGACCAATGGCGCCGATCGATGTCACTCACTGGATGGTTGTCCTGTAAGAGATCGCCCAGAAAATGTTCGATGTTGTCAGGCGTATGACTCGAAACCGTAACGCTGGGATCCGGCTGGATATCCAGGCTCTTCTGAACTGTGGGTATAGGTGGGCTCTCCTTCATCGCATCACCAGTGGCGTTCGTCTCCCCGGGCTTATCTTCACTGGGTCTGACCTTCCGCGGCTCCTCTTCAGTAGGAAGTTGTCGCTCATGCCATGGTACCGGGGCATGAATCAAACGTTGGTGTCGCAGCAATGACTGGTCAGTTTGAAAAGCCGACCACAATCCTCGCATGGACGCTTGGGTGGCCCATGAATTGAACGTTCATGGCGCAGTAAAGCATCTTCCCGATTAAATGACCGTGCGCAGGTTATACAAGTATACAGTCCGTCGTTGTGGGTGGCCGTGTCGTGGCGACGTAAATTGTCTAGACGAGTAAACTGCTCCTGGCAAGTTGTGCAAGTGAACATCTTGGTGGTTGACAGAGTGTCTGATGAAACGGCCAGGCCGCTTTCCTTTTATAGCACGCTAGCTGGTGATCTATTTTTAGCACACTCAGTTCAACTACCCCAAGTCGAGGACCGAGATGTACTGGTGTACGACTGAGCCGCATTGCGCGTGTGTGTGTTAATGTGCACCATGTCGAATTACGTTCTCTCCGAAAACTTCCTCTCATTGCATCATTATGCTCAGATCCATTCAATATAAACACAACCAAGATATCAACACCAACAGGCACATTGCGTAATACACGTTTTATTATCCTCACAGCACCACCACCACCACTACCACCACCACCACCACCTAGCGTTGCCGCCGTCAACGATCAGCGTATAGACAAATAGAGTATGTATGGCATGTTATGGTATTCATCAGTGCATGGGTGAAGCATTCAGCCTATGGTGTAGTCGGTCAGCTTGGTGACGAAAAACGTGACATTGGGCATCCTCTCTACGACCCACTGGGTGTTGGGGCGTTGTTGTTGGGCCCATTCCAAGGGATCCACGGTGTCCAGTTTCTCCAGCATCGTCTCTAGCGACCTCTTATCCGTGATGGTAAAGGGTTGGTCAAATACCCGGATGCTACTGCTCGGGTAAAAGTATCGGACTTAGTCTGCCTCCTTATGCTGTAGCACATAACCAAACGCCAGATTCAACTTGAAGGCCGTGGTTTGATCGTTGAAGATGGCTTCCACGTAGCTGCGTAGATGGGCGAGGTCGGTCAGTCGGAAATTGTAGATATCTTGAATAGGGCGATGACGGTGGAAGCAGTGCCGGATCATGAGCCAATGGCGCCGATAGATGTCACTCACTGGATGATCGTCGTGTAACAGATCGCTAGGAACATTTATGGGTTCGTCCGCGAAGTGTACTTTGCCCTCTACGTCGTACAAAATCTGGCTCAAGGTCTTGTCGTCGGAATTTGACTGTTGAATTAGAGCGACATCATCATCATCGGCCCTCATGCGATGGGTGGGAGTTCCCTCTGTCTCGATACTGGTGCCTACGGGCTTCTCTACCAGCAAACGTGGCTGCGGAACAGGGTGTTGTGTGCGTTGGTGTCGCAGCAACTGACTGGTTAGTTTGAAAAGCCGACCACATTCTTCGCATGGACGCTTGGGTACTTCATGGCGTGCACGTGTGTGGCGCTGTAAATGATCCGGGCGCTGAAACGACAGTGTACATACCGTACAGCTATACCGGACGGTTCCTTCGTGCTTGGTAGCCTCATGGCGGCGCAAGTCGTGCAGACGAGTGAATGATTTCGAGCACGTAGTACAAGTGAACATCTTGGTGGTTGACAGAGTGTCTGATGAAACGGCCGGGCCGCTTCCCTTTTATAGCACGCTAGCTGGTGATCTATTTTTAGCACACTCTGCCCCAAGTCGAGGATCGAGACTGGTGTACTGGTGTACGACTGAGCCGCATTGCGCGCGCGCGCGTGTGTGTGTGTGTGTGTGTGTGTGTATGTGGGCTGTGGATTTTACATCCGGGATCTTGTCAACATCCGGGTTTCCAAGTGGGTTTTTCGCGTCGTTCCTCCGTCTTCCATCCGGGTACTGTGGTTTTACATCCGGGTCCCATCTTACAGCCGGGTTGTGGACACCTGCTGACCTCAATACTTTGCATATGACCTCTGTGAGGTCACTTCCGCTTCCGTTCACGTGACCGGAACTGACCTTTGGCCCCTGCGCGCGCTAACAACCGGATAAAAATTGCGCGCAGGCGTCAAAGGTCAGTTCCGGTCACGTGAACGGAAGCGGAAGTGACCTCACAGAGGTCATATGCAAAGTATTGAGGTCAGCAGGTGTCCACAACCCGGCTGTAAGATGTAAAACCACAGTACCCGGATGGAAGACGGAGGAATGACGGGAAAAACCCACTTGGAAACCCGGATGTTGACAAGATCGCGGATGTAAAATCCACAGCCCACATACACTCACACACACACACACGCGCGCGCGCGCGCGCAATGCGGCTCAGTCGTACACCAGTACACCAGTCTCGATCCTCGACTTGGGGTAGAGTGTGCTAAAAATATATCACCAGCTAGCGTGCTATAAAAGGGAAGCGGCCTGGCCGTTTCATCAGACACTCTGTCAACCACCATGATGTTCACTTGTACTACGTACTCGAAATCATTCACTCGTCTGCACGACTTGCGCCGCCATGAGGCTACCAAGCACGAAGGAACCGCCCGGTGTAGCTGTACGATATGTACACTGTCGTTTCAGCGCCCGGATCATTTACAGCGCCACACACGTGCACGCCACACCGTGTACCCAAGCGTCCATGCGAAGAATGTGGTCGGCTTTTCAAACTGACCAGTCAGTTGCTGCGACACCAACGCACACGACACCCTGTTCCGCAGCCACGTTTGCTGGTAGAGAAGCCCGTAGGCACCAGTATCGAGACAGAGGGAACTCCTACCCATCGCATGAGGGCCGATGATGATGATGTCGCCCTAATTCAACAGTCAAATTCCGACGACAAGACCTTGAGCCAGATTTTGTACGACGTAGAGGGCAAAGTACACTTCGCGGACGAACCCATAAATGTTCCTAGCGATCTGTTACACGACGATCATCCAGTGAGTGACATCTATCGGCGCCATTGGCTCATGATCCGGCACTGCTTCCACCGTCATCGCCCTATTCAAGATATCTACAATTTTCGACTGACCGACCTCGCCCATCTACGCAGATACGTGGAGGCCATCTTCAACGATCAAACTACGGCCTTCAAGTTGAATCTGGCGTTTGGTTATGTGCTACAGCATAAGGAGGCAGACCAAGTCCGATACTTTTACCCGAGCAGTAGCATCCGGGTATTTGACCAACCCTTTACCATCACGGATAAGACGTCGCTAGAGACGATGCTGGAGAAACTGGACACCGTGGATCCCTTGGGATGGGCCCAACAACAACGCCCCAACACCCAGTGGGTCGTAGAGAGGATGACCAATGTCACGTTTTTCGTTACCAAGCTGACTGACTACACCATAGGCTGAATGCTTCACCCATGCACTGATGAATACCATAACATGCCATACATACTCTATATGTCTATACGCTGATCGTTGACGGCGGCAACGCTAGGTGGTGGTGGTGGTGGTGGTGGTGGTAGTGGTGGTGGTGGTGGTGCTGTGAGGATAATAAAACGTGTATTACGCAATGTGCCTGTTGGTGTTGATGTCTCTTGGTTGTGTTTATATTGAATGGATCTGAGCATATTGATGCAATGAGAGGAAGTTTTCGGAGAGAACGTAATTCGACATGATGCACATTAACACACACACGCGCAATGCGGCTCAGTCGTACACCAGTATATCTCGGTCCTCGACTTGGGGAACTTGAACTGAGTGTGCTAAAAATAGATCACCAGCTAGCGTGCTATAAAAGGAAAGCGGCCTGGCCGTTTCATCAGACACTCTGTCAACCACCAAGATGTTCACTTGCACAACTTGCCAGAAGCAGTTTACTCGTCTAGACAATTTACGTCGCCACGACACGGCCACGCACAACGACGGACTGTATACTTGTGTAACCTGCGCACGGTCATTTAATCGGGAAGATGCTTTACTGCGCCATGAACGTTCAATTCATGGGCCACCCAAGCGTCCATACGAGGATCGTGGTCGGCTTTTCAAACTGACCAGTCAGTTGCTGCGACACCAACGTTTGATTCATGCCCCGATACCATGGCATGAGCGGCAACTTCCTACTGAAGAGGAGCCGCGGAAGGTCAGACCCAGTGAAGATAAGCCCGGGGAGACGAGCGCCACTGGTGATGCGATGAAGGAGAGCCCACCTATACCCACAGTTCAGAAGAGCCTGGATATCCAGCCGGACCACAGCGTTACGGTTTCGAGTCATACGCCTGACAACATCGAACATTTTCTGGGCGATCTCTTACAGGACAACCATCCAGTGAGTGACATCGATCGGCGCCATTGGTCCATGACACGGCACTGTTTCCACCCTCATGGCCCTATTCAAGATATTTACAATTTCCCATTGACCACCCTCACCCGTCTACGCAGCTACGTGGAAGCCATCTTCAAAGATCAAACTACGGCCTTCAAATTGAATGTCGCTTTCGGATACATCTTACGTCACAAAAAGACGGACCAGTTACGGTATTATTATCCCGGCAATAATATCTATGTGTCTGATCAGCCGTTCACCATCATTAACCGAAGGTCACTAGAGACGATGCTGGAGATACTGGACACCGTGGATGCCTTGAGATGGGCACATCGTCAACGCCCCAACACACAATGGGTGGTAGAGAGGGTAACCAATGTCACATTTTTCCTTACCAAGCTGACCGACCACCGCCATCGGTTGAATGCGTCACCCGTGCACTGATGAATACCATAACATGCCGCACATGTTTATGTCTACATGCTGATCGTTGACTTGAGCTCAGTAAACACTTGTACCTAATGTGACGGTGCGTTAAATAATAAAACATGGTGTTTGATATTTCAATTTGTTTTGCTGTGAACATACTAAACATACCCAGGGCGGCTCCCCCAGCCTGGGTATGATGTAACATTGGGGATAATAAACTATATAAACATTGCTGAACTTGTTGTTATTCACGACAACCGCTATCCGATTGTATAATACAGAACATATAATGTATAATACAGGACATATATGGTACAATACAGGAAACATATGGTATAATACAGCACAGATTTGGTATAATACAGGACAGATACTGTATAATACAGCACAGATTTGGTATAATACAGAACATATATTGTATAATACAGGACAAATATGGTACAATACAGGACAAATTTGCTATAATACAAGACAGATATTGTATAACACGGGACAGATATTGCATAATACAGCACAGATATTGCATAATACAGCACAGATATGGTGTAATTCAGGACAGATATGGTATATACAGCACAGATATGGTATAATAGAGGGCAAATATTGTATAATACAGCACAGATTTGGTATAATACAGGACATATATGGTACAATACAGGACAGATATACTATAATACAGCACAGATTGGTATAATACAGGACAGATACTGTATAATACGCATGACAGATATGGATGGTCCATCTCTACACCAAACACCCTCCTTCACTGCCTCAAAATGCCCACTTTCGCTACTACTCGTATTGATGACGTCACCAATGACGTCACAGATGCTGTGGACATCCCTTAAAATCGTGGTCTCCACCCCGAAGGTTACAAGATGACACCCCACAGGACGCATTCGGACCAAGGATGGTCCATCTCTACACCAAATACCTTCCTTCACTGCCCCAAAATTCCCACTTTCGCTACTACTCGTACCGATGACGTCAAAGATGCTGTGAACATTCCTCAAATCGGGGTCTACACCCCGAGAGCTACAAAATGACACCCCACACGACACATTCGGACCAAGGAGGGTCCATCTCTACACCCAATACCTTCCTGCACTTTCCTAAAATGCCCACTTTCGCTACTACTCGTACTGATGACGTCACCGATGACGTCACAGATGACGTGAACATCCCTCAAATGGGGCTGTACACCCCGAGAGCTACAACATGACACCTCCCAGGACGCATTCGGACCAAGGATGGTCCATCTCTACCCCAAATACCTTCCTTCCCTGCCCCAAAATGTTCACTTTGGCTACTACTCGTACTGATGACGTCACAGATGACGTGAACATCCCTAAAATCGGGGTCTACACCCGAGAGCTACAACATGACACCTCCCAGGACGTATTCGGACCAAGGATGGTCCATTTCGACCCCAAATACCTTCCTGTACTGCCCCAAAATGGCCACTTTACTTACTACAACCAACTGCGCATGCGCAGATTGACGCGACTTGCACTTAAAAACACGCCTTTCTGACTCTAACCCACACAAGCTTCACTTTGACACCTTCCACGACCCATTCGGACCCATAGCGGTCCATCTCTACCCCAAACACACACCCACATACCCCCCCAAACATGCCTGCTTTCTATACTACGGCCAGACTGCGCATGCGCAGCCTATTGAAAACGGACGAACCATTAGTCCAGTCGGATGCTCCTCCACGAGAGCTTCAAAATAAGACCTCATACGACATCATAGGATCATTAGGGGCTCACCTAGACCCCAAAACGTCCATCCCGTATGGGCCTATACCCCCATAGCCACGCAGTATAGGCCTATGGGCCTACCCAGGCCTCGGTGAACTTTTTCCAAAAATTTCACCGTTTCGCTCCGGGACCCTTCCCATCGTGTTCTAAATGACGAGACGTGAAAAACAAATCCAAACAGCCCATATCACAATGAGCGTATGTGAATTTCCCAGGTTGAACCTATACCCCCATATAGCCAGTATGGGACTATATGGGCTATATGGTACTTTTCCAAAAATTTCACCGTTGCGCTCCGAGACCCTTCCCATCGTGTTCTAAATGGTTGAACCTATAGCCCCATATAGCCAGTATGGACTATATGCAGACCTCGGTGACTTTTTCCAAAAATTTCACCGCTTCGCTCCGGGACCCCTCCCATCGTGTTTTTCTTGGTGAGACGAGAAAAACGAGACCCCACAAGCCATAGTAACACCCACAAAAAAATTGACCACCCCTCCCCCCCATATAGCCAGTATGAGCCTATATACAGACCTCGGTGACTTTTCACAAAAATTTCACCGATTCGCTCCGGGACCCTTCCCATTGTCATTTTCTTGGCGAAACGAGAAAAACGAGACCCCACAAGCCATAGTAAAGCCCACGAAAAAAATTGACCATCCCCATACCCCATACAGGCATTTTCCCTTATATTGTATAATACAGACCCCTATTGTATCCTTTTGAAGAAGTTGTATTCCGCTGGTATTAGAGGCCAATTATATAGTTGGTTTCAGTCTTATCTTACGGACAGGAGACAATGTGTCGCTATTAAAACATCTGTCACTCAGACTGAAATAATCAATATTGGCATACCCCAAGGTTCAATTCTTGGACCTCTCATGTTTTTAGTTTTTGTAAATGATTTACCTGATTGTACAAAACACTCTTCTGTAAATATGTTTGCGGATGACACTAGTTTACATGTATCTGATAAGTCTTTGCAAACTGCCATATGTAGAGTACAATATGACATTGACCGCCTATCGATCTGGTTAAAAAACAACAAACTAATTCTGAATGCTTTGAAAACAGTATATACAATTATTCGAACAAGACAAAGACAAATGGACACAACAAATGTTTGTATCACTATTGAAGGTATACCTATCGAAATGATTAATGAAGCCAAGATATTAGGCGTGACGTTTGGTAAGCATCTCACATTTCATCCACACATGAACACACTGTGCAACAAAATTTCTCGTAAGCTTTATTTTCTGTATAAATTAAAGACAGCGTTCCCTTAGATACATTGAAGATGCTATATAATGCATTAATTCTTCCAAATTTTGATTATTGTGATGTTATCTGGGGGAGCGCTGATGCTGGAGTTCTGAGCAGGTTAGTGAAATTACAAAAACGTGCTGGCAGGATAATGTTGAAAGCCCAGCATCGAACACCTACTGCAGAAGTTTTTAATGAATTACACTGGATACCAGTAAAACAACGAATTACTTATCACAAGGCTATATTGATGTTCAAAGTTTGCCAGAGACTGGCCCCTGAATACTTGATATCTTTGTTTAAAGAAGTGTCTTCAAGAACAAGATCTGGCAAGCGAGGCGATCTGGCACTACCACCTTTGAAGTGCGAATTATTTTGCAAAAGTTCCAGGTATTCAGGGGTCAAAATCTGGAACTCTTTACCTGTAGAATTGAGAGCCTGTGATAGTATTGTATCTTTTAAACGTCAGCTCTTAAAATCAAATATTTTAGATACGATACATGGAAATACTTTGTAAACTGCACTTTGTTTTCTACCGACTGTGATAGTACGTGCATTTTTATTTAGTTACAATGTAAATCCATGTTTGGGTATTCTTACATGTGTCAATATATATACTAATTTTTTTTTATATACATACACTAACTATTTTACTAACTTATTTCTGGGCCTTAAGGAAAACTAGCCTTGGGCTAATTAAGCCACCCAGAATAAATAAAGTTTTTATTATTATTATTATTATTGTAGGGGTAAAGTCCGTGTTCCGCTTTTTATAGTTTCGGGAATAAATCCTAATTTCACATGCACACACCCCATTGACTTGATAGGCAGGCCCCGATAAGCCCGGGGACCGATATTAGCCCTTTTGGCTAGGGTTGATAGGGGTTTTCCCCTATTTTAGGGGTAAAGTCCGTGTTCCGCTTTTTATAGTTTCGGGAAAAAATCCTAATTTTACATGCACCCACCCCATTGACTTGATAGGCAGGCCCCGATAAGCCCGGGGACCGATATTAGCCCTTTTGGCTAGGGTTGATAGGGGTTTTCCCCTATTTTAGGGGTAAAGTCCGTGTTCCGCTTTTTATAGTTTCGGGGAAAAATCCTAATTTTACATGCACCCACCCCATTGACTTGATAGGCAGGTCCCAATAAGCCCGGGGACCGATATTAACCCTTTTGGCTAGGGTTGATAGGTGTTTTCCCCTATTTTAGGGGTAAAGTCCGTGTTCCGCTTTTTATAGTTTCGGGAAAATATCCTAAGTTTACATACACCCACCCATGACTGGATGCCCCTTCACGAATGCTTCACTTTGATATCTCACTCGACCCAATCGGACCATGCAGCATATTTGAAGTCTGGGGACTACTTTTTCTCCGCGGAAGCTTTTTTCCGCGACCGCATCACCGCCAGACCGCATCACCGCGGATGAATACATGCCCAGGGGCCCTTTGCCGGAACTAAGGTGACCCGGAGTTACCTCCCCCTAGATTGGAACTCTTCTGTGTTGGAGGTAGTTTTTGGTCTCTTGGCCTGGTGGCGCCCCCTCCACGTGACCTCCACAAAACAGAGTTATTTCCCTGGAAAACCGACCTGGATATCCTCTTACTATACTACTGAGGACGCCTGATGGCGTAAATGTCTCCGCATGGGGTAAACATGGTGAATGCAAGAATACCCTGAAAAACTAACCTGTAATGCCCGACGTCGTACGGCTTAAATTTCCCACCAAAATAATAAACCTACAACATATTTGTCGAATGACATGTACAGGGGGCGGACCTCGGAGACTAACAGTCCAGTAGCAGATACCTACCATATACAGGTAATACATCGGAGCGATATGCAGAAAGGTGGGGAAAATTGACGTCTGGCAACTAAAAGGCCACCATATGACTTGGCTTCTCTCGGCACCTCACATTCAGACCCAAGAGGGATTCTCGAACGTAGCCTAAGTATCTCGGGCGCGCTTTTATTGCAGCTGTTCATGTGGAGACTATGAAGTATCCTCACGGCCCCTATACCATCTTAGTTTACCGAGATATCAGACCATCCCAACACGGTCGCCATTTCGATTCTACCCATATTTCATTGCAAACAAGATTGAGCAAACAGACCATCTCCAGTAATAACGTCGTTTCTTATTCATTACAATTAATGTTTCCTCTCAATCCCTTACTGTGATTGTCTTAAAGTTACGTATACCGATGCAAAATTCATTATAATCCAAGTTTTCACAATATAACCTTGAGTGGACAAGAGGCATGAGGAATTCCAACTAACCCCGATTTTTGTGGGACACACTCAATCAGATTTTGTTTTTCTGTCTTATTTCAGGCCAGATTATTAGTTTGTCACCCACAAAATTATATTAATTTACTTCTGTACAACACTTGGTCCAAATGAAACCTTTTGAAACACTATCCAGATATAAGCGGAACAGTTTATAGAAATAAAGAAAGAAACAAAAACAGAATGAGGCGCGATAATCAGACACAAATAAAGGAAAAATACAATTTCTAGATTCATGACGTCATAGCGACGAAACTGAAGCAGTTACCGGAAGTCTGATTACTCAGGTCGATATCAAGAAGCAATGCGTGGAGCATTTCAGTGTGATAAACCGCGAACTAAAGAAAATATGGCAGGGAAATCTCCCCTACACCCATTTTGATTTAATGGTGTCAGACCGGATAACATCTATATGAATCCATGCTGAGGTCAAACGGGACTTAGTAGAAAGACGTATCTAGTCTAGAATTAAACGGTAGACATATATCTTTCAAGACTATATGT
The DNA here is from genome assembly GCA_036873755.1 of Hanleya hanleyi. Classification (NCBI taxonomy): domain Eukaryota; kingdom Metazoa; phylum Mollusca; class Polyplacophora; order Lepidopleurida; family Hanleyidae; genus Hanleya; species Hanleya hanleyi. Next base: position 14,927 of record JAVTVY010044494.1, on the reverse strand, counting down.
CAAATATCATCAAGAATGGATTACTGCGAAAGAAACAGAGAAAATCGGAGAAAATATTTCCCAAAATTCATGAGACAAAGGCTTCCAGAGCTTATGACGTCACTATGACGTGGCTATATTAGCTAGAGGAATTTGGACTGCTTTATCTGAAAGGTCATTATTCGGAGGTAAATTTGTGTAAGTTTCAGATCGCGAAGCGCAGGGGTAATAAAAATATGAGGGCTGAATTACCCCTACCCCCATTCCGGTTTTAAATTTTTCAAAACCAGTCAGCATCAAACAATTGCATGTAGCAACCTTAGGCACCACCGTAGATATCTACATCAGGTATTTAACTGACCGGGAGATGTTGATCTTCATGAAAAAGAAGTCAAACAAAATCTACGCTGGGGGTGCTACGGAATGACATGTTCTCGCGAGTGGCTACCGGACTATAATGTATGCAGATTTATGTTTCTATTTTCACGTTTGTGTCGCATTTATAAGCACGCATCGATATTGAAACAATCATACATCATGCCTGAATCCATTTGACTTTCTAGTTATATCCAACACATAAAAAAACAATGACCTTTGCATCATGGAACATTAGAACCAATATGATACCGATTCATTTACACAAAGCTAAAATAAGCGATCTTCACAGCCTGACAGGTGAGGGACCAAGGACCGCCTAGGCCCCGGAAGCTCCAGGGACTCGGGTTGCCGGAGATTCGTTTTACGCGTTTTCCCGGAAATAAATCTGAACACAATGTATATAGATTTATGTTCTATTTTCACATTCGTTTCGCATAAACACGCATCGATATTGAAGAATATGCCGGACTCCATTTGACTTCCCGGATAAACCACAAACAAACAGGCCTATAACCCACCACTATACGTCCTGGCACTCTATCTGTAAGTTTTATGTGGGGACATGGTCAGTTAGGAGTGCCGAAAAGTGGGGGACCCAAAGATATTCGCCCTCTCCCCCGCTTCCGACGCCACTGGTCAGTCTTGTGTCCTGGCAAGACATTATAAATACAAACTTTTCATTATGTGTCCACTTCACGAATGCTGGATAAAGTGGTGTATTGCCTCAAATAATATGACTCTACTTGACGTAAATTTATTACAAAACATCACGAAGTGGATTTCATCCTCAACAGTGAGACATACAAGATTCAAGATGTTATTGTACGATCAGGGTAGAGTACAAACATGAGAACAATAAACAAACAGCAACAAACAGAATTAGCATCGGACCTACATGAATGTGGTGGGTTCATTTTCTGTCAACTATCAGGCTTTCGGAAAACCAAAAATGTATTGTTTTACATATTATAGGAGTTAACTCGTTATCTTCAAGAGACACGATAAATATAAACCTGTCAGTATCTGTCAAATTCATGAAATGAGGGTACTTGTGTTCCATATGCTGTATTAGTCTATTACATTTCAGCAAAAAATGTATCTCATCTTCCACAGTATTACAACTATTACACAGATGTTGATGAGCTGGAGTTGGAGGTCTAGTATGCCTTCCAGTCTCAATTTTAAGCTTGTAATTACTGAGTCTAAGCTTGGTAAAGGACTTGCGATATGCTGAATTTTTGCATAAAGCCAAATACGACTCAAATCTCACTTCTGTTTTGAATATCCGAAATGATCTCATTTTATTAGATCCTAGTTGAGAGTGATTATCCTGTAGTGAAACCCTAAACTGGTTCTGGAATAATACTTCAAGAGATGATTAAATCTGACGACAATCTGTATTTCTATGTTCACACTAAGCCTGTTAGATAAATAAGAACTCAATTTATACAACCATCCAACTCCTCTCTTACAAAGTTGTTTTTGCTCTTCGAGAGCATGAAATGTAAGTCTATCTGGTTGAGCTGCAATATAATGATAAAAATTGACTGACCGTAGTATTACATCATATTGCAATGAAAATATACCAACTTCACCCCGTACACCCCAATTATGAGTGGATTTATGGACTTGGGGGAAACGTTTGTGGTATTTCAGTTGGGCTTTCTCTATCGATAAAATATCTAAATTCTTGTACAAAAGAATATCCGCTCCCCATACTTCAGATCCATACAACAGAATAGGTTTGATGAGGGACTGATAAATATGACATCCTACCTTCACCGGGACATTTTTACCTTCAATGATGTTCAGCAATGCATATGATGCCCTTATACCCTTTTTACTGATTTCCTCAAAATTAAGTCTAAAGTGACCAGTTCTAGAGAATAACACGCCTAAGTATTAATATTGATCCCCTTGTGTTATTTCCGAGTCACCTAAAAACCACTTCTTAGCAGTGGCTGATGGACCTTTTTTGAAAACCACCGCTTTTGATTTGACAAGGTTAACTGTTAGGCAGTTGTTTCTACAGTACTGCTCAAGCTTATCAAGACAGATTTGTAATCCCTCTGGAGATTCAGAGAGTAACACAAGATCATCAGCGAATAATAAGTGGGACATCTTACAGCCATTCAAATCTATTGGGCAACATTTACAGTCAAATTGTTCACTGATGTCATCGATAAATATATTGAATAACGTGGGGGAAAGGCTACAACCTTGTCGAACTCCAATCTCACTTCTAAAATATGATGAAACTTCACCATTTATTCGAATATTATATGATATGTTACTATAGAGGGAACTCACTATTTTCAGTAACTTCGCTCTAACGCCTTTCTCTGAAAGTTTTTGTAATAGAGTGGATCTGTCAACAGAATCAAAGGCCTTGTGTACGTCTATGAAACATGCATACAGGACTCTTTTACCGTTTGTATACTTATCAATAGCGGTTCTCAAAGTGAAGTTATGATCGGTAGAACGAAACCCTTTTCTAAGACCTACTTGGTTTTCACTAATAATACCACCAGTATCCAGGTGATTAGCGATACGGCTGTTTATAACTTTGCAAAAAAGTTTTCCCAGTGTATTGCCCACTGCAACCCCCTACAGTTATTCGGATCTGAGCTATTTTCTTTCTTATAAATAGGAATCAGAGAAGAGACCCCCCATTCCTTCGGAAGGCAGCCACTATCAAATATGATGTTTGAACACTCTTACAATGTGATCAATTATAAAAGGCACTACGCTTTTGAGGAATTCATTAGAAATTTGATCTTCCCTTGGGCTCTTGTTGTTTATTAGTCCGTTTAGTGCCGCCAGAATTTCATTGGCTGTGATTGAGTGGTCAAGGTCACAAATATCATGGGTGCTAGAGTATAGTGAACAACTACCATCCTGTTTGGCTTGCCCCGGTAAAGATATGAAGTGATCAGTCAAAATATGCTTATCTACAGGAGTAGACTGGTTGACTTTATTCGAGATTCCCAACTTTTTAGAAAGTTTCCATTAGTACTGGGCATCAGAGTCTTTGGCACTTGCAACTTCCCAATGATATTACTATAGTATTCATTTCTTTTCCTGCTGACTAGTCTCTTATATACTTTTTTGACCCTGTGGTAATTATGTCTAGCATCATCCGTTTGGCTCCCATTGTACTGACTGTAACTGGCCTTGGTCCGTATTTTTGCGTTCTTACATTCATGGTCATGCCATCTATTTTTCTTGGTTGCCCTATCTACTCTGTTGAAACTGTGGCCTTGCAATTAAGATAATGCAGAATTGCATTGAATTCCGCAATACTATTCTGAACACCCTCTTTATCTGTTGAATATGGGGTCATTATAAAATGGTCAAGTTCTTGTCTAATTTGGGCAGTTCTAAGTTCAGTCTGGACTATAGTATTGGAGGTGTGTACGTTCCATTTTCGCCTAAATTTAATTTTCTTATACGTCACATTATTCTGTGATATAGGCTGAGATACCGGACGAACCCTCAAATGGAAGTAGCTAAATATTTGACAATGATCTGAGTATTGTGTGAGGGGATAAATATGAAAATATTTTACATATGGAAAAAGGTTCAGAAACTATGGTGTAGTCAACCGTACTTCGTCCGTTGTAATTGTGGCAAGTAAATCGACCAGTGAGGTCTCCAGGTACCCTCCCATTCAGTGCTACAAATTTATGACTAGTCAAAATGTTTATAAGTTTACGACCAAAGGTGTTTATTGTACTGTCTTGGTTGTTACGTGATTGTTGCACAAAATTAAATGTATCATCCGGTATATCAGCAAGATATGGAGCTCCATCAGATGTGAGGAGTTCCTTTCTGTCCCCTGTCCTAGCATTGAAGTCTCCACCCAGCAGTATATGTCCCAGGGATCCGAACTGGCATAGTACTCTATCATAGTACTCTATCATAGTACTCTATCATAGTACTCTATCATAGTACTCTATCATAGTACTCTATCATAGTACTCTATCATAGTACTCTATCAAGCTCCTCAAATGAGTCTAAACCTGGGTGGGCTTTCCAGAAGGGAGAATAATTATCAGGTCTGAAGTCAATTATGCCTATATAAAGGTCTTTGTCAAGATGTATACAATTCTTACAAATTTTTACCCATACCATAATTTCTGAAGATAATACAATGTCAATTTTAAGATGAGATCTGTACAAAAAACCAATTCCACCTTTGGGTCTACGACCCGACAAAGAGGGTTCATTGAAGTTATTAAAAGTGTAACCAGACATATTTACAAGGTAACTTGGAGGTTGCCAAGTTTCAGTAAGACCAATAAAACTAAACTTTGCTAGCGAATTTCGAAAATCACCATCGGATATAAGGTCCTCATTCAGACCTTGCACATTCCAAAAAGAACAACTGAAATGTTCCATTGGGTAGTCAGATAAATGAAGAGTTACAGGAAAACAAGAAGAGACATGCAGTTTCCTTGTGATATATACAATATAGTGACATTTAATTTAACCGTCTGTTTTACCTTATGCAGATATACTGTGAAGATAAAGTTCTAAAGTTACTAATGAGGGATGTGTCCATATGCTACCCTCTGTTGGACTATACACATGTTATCATGGATAACGTTATAAGGAAAAAAATTGCGTGAACAGTATTTATCATGCAGGCTGGCTGATAAAGAACTATTTTTCTTAGTGAGATCATAAAAAAGAACCTGTAATAGAATTGGCCTGAAATATATACGGCTGTAGCTTATATCCATAGTCTGAATATTACATATGCTTGCATGTCATATGATCAATCACTATACCATCAATGCAATGAATAAAACACAGACCAAGTAGAATGGACTAGGTTAATACATGTACAATAAGAATCTATGAAATTACATGTACCGTATGAATAGATTAATTTCATGTGCAGTATGAAATTATGATTGATTGTGAAGGCATACTGATAATAAACTATATCTACCATTTTAGCCATGAAATTGCCTGCGCCATATGAATCAATGGAACTACAATCGATTATGGAGGCATACATCTAGTGCAGGTACTAAAATACATATATATCATATGTAACATGAAAGTACAAGGCATACAGATAATAAAACACATGTATCATTTGAATCGTTAGATTAAAATCACAGGTGCAAAGCCTTTAGTTCAGCATGCTCTGCCATCTTTGTTAATACATGTAGCAGTATTGAAAATTTACTCTTGAAAATCACTGTATATTATTGTTATGTGAACATTAGAATTGATCGTGGGGGCATACAGATAATAGAATGGATAGTGGAAGCAAAGATAATAAACTGATTAAACTTGGGTGTAATAAACTGATTAAACTTGGGTGTGGAGGCATGCAGATTACATTCATTGTGGAGGCATACAGATCATTAAATTGATTGCGAAGGCATACAGATAAAAGTTCATTAGAGGCATACAGATAGTTAAATGAATTGAGGAGGTATACCAATAATTAAATTGTTTGTGGAGGCTCATACAGATAATAGCATTGATTAAATTGGATTGTGGAGGCATACAGATTAAATTGAGTGTGGAAGCATACAGACATAAAAATCGATTGTGAAGGCACACATATAATTTATTGTAAAATCATACTGATAATAATACTGATTGTGGAGGCATACAGATAATAACATGAATTGTGGATGCATACAAATAAACAATTCACTAAAATTGAGTGTGCAGGCATACAGATAATTAAATCAATTGTGAAGGCCTACCGATACTTAAATTGATTGTGGAAGCCCATACAGATAATAAATTGATTAAACTTGATAAATTGATGTGGAGACATACAGATAATTAAATTGATTGTGAATGCATACAGATAATTGATTGCAAATTTATAGCGATAATAATATTGGTTGTGGGGGCATACAGATAAGAAAATGTATTGTGGAGGCATACAAAAATAAAAAATTCATTAAAATTAAGTGTGGAGGCATACAGATAATTAAATCAATGTACATGTTGACAACTTACATACATGTACTACATAGCCGTTATTCGACTAGCTAAGATTCATAGCGTCTCCCTTCCCTCAACGCTATGCCGACGACAAATACATTTCCCTCTTGGTAATTCGAACATCTCCATGGCGCACTTATTATTACCTTTGCGCCCTATTGGACCTTCATTAACTTCATATACACAGGGTCTATTATGACGGAAATGCCCATCTTCTTGACCCTCGATTTCAGGTGATTTTGAGGCTCCATAGGGATAATTTTAACGTCTGTAATTCATATATGACCGACGAAGGGCCATTTAATCTGACATTTTTAAAATGGTTCTTGCTTCTTTGTGTCCTTGGATGTCCGTGTACGCCCGTGCATGTCTGTTCGAAGCGATAACTTCCTAACGCTTTGTTGGATTCTTCCGAAATTCGGAATACGCATTCCTTGCGACAAGACGCCAGTCCGTATTGCATTTCAGTAACATTTGCCTGAAGGTTGCGCCACTGGTTCTTGCTTCTTTGTGTCCGTGGATGTCCGTGTACGCCCGTGCATGTCTGTTCTAAGCGATAACTTCCTAACGCTTTGTTGGATTCTTCCGAAATTCGAAATACGCATTCTTTGCGACAAGACGCCAGTCCGTATTGCATTTCAGCAACATCTGCCTGAAGGTGGCGCCACTGGGTCAAAATGGATCTTGGTTCATTGTGTCCGGGGATGTCAGTTTGAATTCTTCACAAGTGATAACTTCCAAATGCTTTGTCGCATTCTCCCGAAATTCGGCATACGCATTCCTTGCGACAAGACATTGGCTCAGCCGCTGCTATTGCATTTCAGCAACATCTGCCTGAAGGTGTCGCCACTGGATCTCACTTCTTGATGTCCATTCCTGTCCGTGGATGTCTTTGCAAGCGATGTTCTTTGCAAGCGATAACTGCCAAATGATTTGTTCTCCAGAAATTCAGCATACGCATTCCTTGCAACAAGACGCGGCTGCTACTGCATTTCATCAACATTTGCCTGAAGGTGGCGCCACTGAGTTCCTCTTCTTTTTGTTTGTTCCAGCTAAAATGGGCCTTCAATTTTGCTATGAAATCATTCTATTCCACATCATATGATTTACTCTAAAGCTTTTGCATGAACCATATTTTATTTCAGAAGTATAATATGAAATAATATGGGCGGGGGGGAAATCCCCGCAGTACTGAATCCCTGGTTTTCGAATTTCGTGTCATCTTAAACGAAGGACAACATTTCCTTCATAAGAGGACAACATTTCCTTCAATTTTGCTATCAAATAATTGCATTCCACATCATATGATTTACCGTAAAGCTTCTGCACGTATCATTTGTGTCCACACATGTAACATACTATATTAATTACAACTGAGTTCCTAAAGTTCGCGTGCACACTGTGCATATGATCAATTTTCTGAATTGAATTGAATTCAACCTTGCTGGTCTTCAGACTGACAGATGATGGCATGCAGCTGACAGTGCGGTTGTTCATGTACAGGGAGCGTTCTATGACTTTCATGTCGGCACACCACCAGAGCATGTCCCCACCCCCAGGGTGCCGAGCCGCACCGTCTATCTCCCAAACTAGCCCTCGCCCGACCTTCATATATTGTGTTTGAACATATATATCTCATCTTGGCAGAAAGTTGAAATGTGTGTGTAGTCTGCAATATTAGTATAATTCTGCCACCCGTCAATGAATTGCAACCCCAAAAGGCTTCAATTTATCACGCACATACCCATGTTTTTGCACCTCGGCCAATTTTGGCCATGGGGTATTGAATTGGGACCTGATTGGGTGAAAACCTTGGCGCAAAATCTTGGGTGAAAACCTTGGTTTTCCGTGGGAAACCATTCAACTGTTCAATACGAAATTTGATGTACATCATCGATACATCGAGCAACTTTCATTGAATTACCAAACAGGCTTTTCTGATTAGCTGGAAACCCTGGAGGCCATCTTTAATTTATGCGAAATCGGTAATGATACATATCTGGGTTACCATTAAATTGTTTTATATGAAAGTTGGCATACATCATCGATACATCCAGATACTTTGATTCGTGACCTGATTGCCTTGGTGGCCATCTTTAATTTATGCAAAATCATTAATGATCTCTATCACTGATTCCGTTGAAGTGCTCAATGTAAAATTTGGTATGCATCATAGATGCATCAAGAGACTTACGACGAATGACAGATCTGGTTTCTCTCATTGAGCGGAAATCTTGGCGGCCATCTTTAATTTATTCAAGCGTACCTGAGATACAACATATATCACGAATCGTTAGATTCTTGGCATGTGCTTTAGAATAGGTTAACCGGAAGACTATACTGTGAAGTCATGTGGCTCTGCCAGTATGTCGGCACCTCTTCCCACTTCCCTTATATGTGTTGCAATTTTTACTTGTATATGGCGAGATTTTGCTGGTGGACGTTTCGTCCCCGAGGCCCGCCCCCTGTACAGACCTTTTGGTCTTTGATATATGTTGGCATTTGTGGGAAGTTCATGCTGGGTCGACATCGGCCCTTACAGACCAGTCTTTTGTGTTAAATGCCGTCATTTTCATCTGACGACGATACAGCTCACCAATCCTCAGTGTACGAGTTGTCACAGAGAAACAGCTCGCCAATTACCAATATACGAGTTGTCAGAGCATTTCCATCATAGCTCTCTAGATTTGTATCTAATACCGCTTATGCCGGTGCTAGGGGCCGTGTGGTCATATCATCCAAGTTGCCACATGAACAGGTACAATAAAAGCGTACCTGAGATACAACATATATCACGAATCGCTAGATTCTTGGTATGTGCTTTAGAATAGGTTAACCGGAAGACTATACTGTGAAGTCATGTGGCTCTGCCAGTATATCGGCACCCCTTCCCACTTTCCTGATATGTGTTGTAATTTTTACCTGTATATGGCGAGATTCTGCTGGTGGACGTTTCGTCCCCGAGGCCCGCCCCCTGTACAGACCTTTTGGTCTTTGATATATGTTGGCATTTGTGGGAAGTTGATGCTGGATCGACATCGGGCCTTACAGACTAGTCTTTTGTGTTAAATGCCGTCATTTTAATCTGACGATACAGCTCAGCAATCCCCAGTGTACGAGTTGTCACAGCGAAACAGCTCGCCAATTACCAATATACGAGTTGTCAGAGCATTTCCATCATAGCTCTCTAGATTTCTAATACCACTTATGCCGGTGCTAGGGGCCGTGTGGTCATATCATCCAAGTTGCACATGAACAGGTACAATAAAAGCGTACCTGAGATACAACATATATCACGAATCGTTAGATTCTTGGTATGTGCTTTAGAATAGGTTAACCGGAAGACTATACTGTGAAGTCATGTGGCTCTGCCAATATGTCGGCACCTCTTCCCTCTTCCCTTATATGTGTTGTAATTTTTACCTGTATATGGCGAGATTCTGTTGGTGGACGTTTCGTCACCGAGGCCCGCCCCCTGTACAGACCTTTTGGTCTTTGATATATGTTGGCATTTGTGCGAAGTTGATGCTGGGTCGACATCGGGCCTTACAGACTAGCCTTTTGTGTTAAATGCAGTCATTTTCATCTGACGACGATACAGCCGCCCCCTGTACAGATCTTTTGGTCTTTGATATATGTTGGCAAAGTTGATGCTGGGTCGACATCGGGCCTTACAGACTAGTCTTTTGTGTTAAATGCCGTCATTTTCATCTGACGACGATACAGCTCACCAATCCCCAGTGTACGAGTTGTCACAGCGAAACAGCTCGCCAATTACCAATATACGAGTTGTCAGAGCATTTCCATCATAGCTCTCTAGATTTGTATCTAATACCGCTTATGCCAATGCTAGGGGCCGTGTGGTCATACCATCCAAGTTGGCACATGAACAAGTACAATAAAAGCGTAGCTGAGATACAACATATGTCACGAATCGTTAGATTCTTGGTATGTGCTTTAGAATAGGTTAACCGGAAGACTATACTGTGAAGTCATGTGGCTCTGCCAGTGTGTCGGCACCACTTCCCACTTCCCTTATATGTGTTGTAATTTTTACCTGTATATGGCGAGATTCTGCTGGTGGACGTTTCGTCCCCGAGGTCCACCCCTTGTACAGACCTTTTGGTCTTTGATATATGTTGGCATTTGTGGAAAGTTGATGCTGGGTCGACATCGGGCCTTACAGACTAGTCTTTTGTGTTAAATGTCGTCATTTCATCTAACGACGATACAGCTCACCAATCCCCAGTGTACGAGTTGTCACAGCGAAACAGCTCGCCAATTACCAATATACGAGTTGTCAGAGCATTTCCATCATAGCTCTCTAGATTTGTATCTAATACCGCTTATGCCGGTGCTAGGGGCCGTGCGGTCATATCATCCAAGTTGCCACATGAACAGGTACAATAAAAGCGTACCTGAGATACAACATATATCACGAATCGTTAGATTCTTGGTATGTGCATTAGAATAGGTTAACCGGAAGACTATACTGTGAAGTCATGTGGCTCTGCCTGTATGTCGGCACCTCTTTCCACTTCCCTTATATGTGCTGTAATTTTTACCTGTATATGGCGAGATTCTGCTGGTGGACGTTTCGCCCCCGAGGCCCGCCCCCTGTACAGACCTTTTGGTCTTTGATATATGTTGGCATTTGTTGGAAGTTGATGCTGGGTCGACATCGGGCCTTACAGACTAGTCTGTTGTGTTAAATGCCGTCATTTTCATCTGACGACGATACAGCTCACCAATCCCCAGTGTACGAGTTGTCACAGCCAAACAGCTCGCCAATTACCAATATACGAGTTGTCAGAGAATTTCCATCATAGCTCTCTAGATTTGTATCTAATACCGCTTAAGTCGGTGCTAGGGGCCGTGTGTTCATATCAGCCAAGGTGCCACATGAACAGGTACAATAATAGCGTACCTGAGATACAACATATATCACGAATCGTTAGATTCTTTATGTGTGCTTTAGAATAGGTTAACCGGAAGACTATACTGTGAAGTCATGTGGCTCTGCCAGTATGTCGGCACCTCTTCCCACTTCCCTTATATGTGTTGTAATTTTTACCTGTATATGGCGAGATTCTGCTGGTGGACGTTTCGTCCCCGAGGCCCGCCCCCTGTACAGACCTCTTGGTCTTTGATATATGTTGGTATTGGTGGGAAGTTGATGCTGGGTCGACATCGGGCCTTACAGACTAGTCTTTTGTGTTAAATGCCGTCATTTTCATCTGACGACGATACAGCTCACCAGTCCCCAGTGTACGAGTTGTCACAGCGAAACAGCGCGCCAATTACCAATATACGAGTTGTCAGAGCATTTCCATCATAGCTCTCTAAATTTGTACCTAATACCGCTTATGTCGGTGCTAGGGGCCGTGTGGTCATATCATTCAAGTTGCCACATGAACAGTTACAAAAAAAGCGTACCTGAGATACAACATATATCACGAATCGTTAGATTCTTGGTATGTGCTTTAGAGTAGGTTAACCCGAAGACTATACTGTGAAGTCATGTGGCTCTGCCAGTATGTCGGCACCTCTTCCAACTTCCCTAATATGAGTTGTCATTTTTACCTGTATATGGCGAGATTCTGTTGGTGGACGTTTCGTTCCCGAGGCCCGCCCCCTGTACAGACCTTTTGGTCTTTGATATAAGTTGGCATTTGTGGGAAGTTGATGCTGGGTCGACATCGGGCCTTACAGACTAGTCTTTTGTGTTAAATGCCGTCATTTTCATCTGACGACGATACAGCTCACCAATCTCCAGTGTACGAGTTGTCACAGCGAAACAGCTCGCCAATTACCAATATACGAGTTGTCAGAGCATTTCCATCATAGCTCTCTAGATTTGTATCTAATACCGCTTATGCCGGTGCTAGGGGCCGTGTGGTCATATCATCGAAGTTGCCACATGAACAGGTACAATAAAAGCGTACCTGAGATACAACATATATCACGAATCGTTAGATTCTTGGTATGTGCTTTAGAATAGGTTAACCGGAAGACTATACTGTGAAGTCATGTGGCTCTGCCAGTGTGTCGGCACCTCTTCCCACTTCCCTTATATATGTTGTAATTTTTACCTGTATATGGCGAGATTCTGCTGGTGGACGTTTCGTCCCCGAGGCCCGGCCCCTGTACAGACCTTTTCGTCTTTGGTATATGTTGCCATTTGTGGGAAGTTGATGCTGGGTCGACAACCGGCCTTACAAACTAGTCTTTTGTGTTAAATGCCGCCATTTTCATCTGACGACGATACAGCTCACCAACCCCCAGTGTGCGAGTTGTCACAGCGAAACAGCTCGCCAATTACCAATATACGAGTTGTCAGAGCATTTCCATCATAGCTCTCTAGATTTGTATCTAATACCGCTTATGCCGGTGCTAGGGGCCGTGTGGTCATATCATCCAAGTTGCCACATGAACAGGTACAATAAAAGCGTACCTGAGATACAACATATATAACGAATCGTTAGATTCTTGGTATGTGCTTAGAATAGGTTAAACGGAGTACTATACTGTGAAGTCATGTGGCTCTGCCAGTGTGTCGCCACCTCTCCCCACTTCCCTTATATGTGTTGTAATTTTTACCTGTATATGGCGAGATTCTGCTCGTGGACGTTTCGTCCCCGAGGCCCGCCCCCTGTACAGATCTTTTGGTCTTTGATATATGTTGGCATTTGTTGGAAGTTGATGCTGGGTCGACAACCGGCCTTACAAACTAGTCTTTTGTGTTAAATGCTGTCATTTTCATCTGACGACGATACAGCTCAACAATCCCCAGTGTACGAGTTGTCACAGCGAAACAGCTCGCCAATTACCAATATACGAGTTGTCAGAGCATTTCCATCATAGCTCTCTAGATTTGTATCTAATACCGCTTATGCTGGTGCTAGGGGCCGTGTGGTCATATCATCCAAGTTACCACATGAACAGGTACAATAAAAGCGTACCTGAGATACAACACATATCACGAATCGTTAGATTCTTGGTATGTGCTTAAGAATAGGTTTACCGGAAGGCTATTCTGTGAAGTCATATGACGCAGTCAGTATGTCGGCACCTCTTCCCACTTCCCTTATATGTGTTATAATTTTTACCTGTATATGGCGAGATTCTGCTGGTGGACGTTTCGTCCCCGAGGCCCGCCCCCTGTACAGACCTTTTGGTCTTTGATATATGTTGGCATTTGTCCGAAGTTGATGATGGGTCGACATCGGGCCTAACAGACTAGTCTTCTGTGTTAAATGCCGTCATTTTCATCTGACGACGATACAGCTCACCAATCCCCAGTGAACGAGTTGTCACAGCGAAACAGCTCGCCAATTACCAATATACGAGTTGTCAGAGCATTTCCATCATAGCTCTCTAGATTTGTATCTAATACCGCTTATGCCGGTGCTAGGCGCCGTGTGGTCATATCATCCAAGTTGCCACATGAACAGGTACAATAAAAGCGTACCTGAGATACAATATATATCACGAATCGTTAGATTCTTGATATGTGCTTTAGAATAGGTTAACCGAAAGACTATACTGTGAAGTCATGTGGCTCTGCAGGTATGTCGGGCCCTCTTCCCACTTCCCTTATATGTGTTGTAATTTTTACCTGTATATGGCGAGATTCTGCTGGTGGACGTTTCGTCCCCGAGGCCCGCCCCCTGTACAGATCTTTTGGTCTTTGATATATGTTGGCATTTGTGGGAAGTTGATGCTGGGTCGACATCGGGCCTTACAGACTAGTATTTTGTGTTAAATGCCGTCATTTTCATCTGACGACGATACAGCTCACCTATCCACAGTGTACGAGTTGTCACAGCGAAACAGCTCACCAATTACCAATATACGAGTTGTCAGAGCATTTCCATCATAGCTCTCTAGATTTGTATCTAATACCGCTTATGCCGGTGCTAGGGGCCGTGTGGTCATATCATCCAAGTTGCCACATGAACAGGTACAATAAAAGCGTACCTGAGATACAACACATATCACGAGTCGTTAGAGTCTTGGTATGTGCTTTTAGAATAGGTTAACCAGAAGACTATTCTGTGAAGTCATGTGACGCAGTCAGTATGTCGGCACCTCTTCCCACTTCCCTTATATGTGTTGTAATTTTCACCTGTATATGGCGAGATTCTGCTGGTGGACGTTTCGTCCCCGAGGCCCGCCCCCTGTACAGACCTTTTGGTCTTTGATATATGTTGGCATTTGTGGGAAGTTGATGCTGGGTCGACATCGGGCCTTACAGACTAGTCTTTTGTGTTAAATGCCGTCATTTTAATCTGACGATACAGCTCAGCAATCCCCAGTGTACGAGTTGTCACAGCGAAACAGCTCGCCAATTACCAATATACGAGTTGTCAGAGCATTTCCATCATAGCTCTCTAGATTTGTATCTAATACCACTTATGCCGGTGCTAGGGGCCCTGTGGTCATATCATCCAAGTTGCTACATGAACAGGTACAATAAAAGCGTACCTGAGATACAACATATATCACGAATCGTTAGATTCTTGGTATGTGCTTTAGAATAGGTTAACCGGAAGACTATACTGTGAAGTCATGTGGCTCTGTCAGTATGT